>ML685793.1:3937146-3979632 GCA_007922175.1 Pelusios castaneus | reverse complement strand
TCAGCTGGAGCCGCGGTTTAAAGCGCCGCGGCTTCAGCTGACTCCGGGAGCCCATATGTCAATTTCACTGCTCAGCTAGAGCAGTGAAATTGACATAGTTGACAGCTCCGATGTCCCAGAGTGGCGTTGACTGGCACTCTGGGACATTTCCGGAGGCCAATCATTGCGCGGTAAGTGTACACGCGAGCTCAAACGCGCAACAGATGATCCGCAACAGCTGTTACCACTCTCATCCGAGTGGTTGTTGGATTGCGCGACAACAAGGCAGTTAACACGCAACAGCTCTGTTGCACGTGTGTACGCCGTTGTTGCTATCGCGCGGTAACGAGCTTTAATGCGCGATAAACTGATCGTGTGTACAAGGCCTCAGTTATTCACTTTCTAAGTTTGTGGTTTCCTTTTTTAAATCATTAACATCCTTTGAGGAGATGCAGAGACCTTAACTTGGCATTTCCTTATCTTTTAATATTTGAATTTGTAGACACACATTCTAGAAGTGTATGGGTACTGCTGTGCAAATAAGGGCCTTAATTCCACCTTAACCAATAACATTTGTTAGTAATATTTCAGATACAGTGCCTACATATTTGTTACTGATTTATTGTGCTAATTATAGGTTATTAAATAACTTTTTAAACAAAGAATCAGTGAGAGGATGCAAAATAGCCTGATTTTTAAAATATTCATCCAGTAACTTTTAAATGTAAAGACAATTGTTTGCTTGACAAGGACTGAAAAACACAAGCATTTTCCAACCCAACTATGCGGTATTTTGTCCAATACTTAGATAGATTTCAATTTACTCTTCTTCCTATTCCATTTGCTTTCCAGCTCTTTTCACCACAATTATCTGTATAAACTATTTATAATGAGGTGGCATACAGAGGCTCTATTATACTAAGCACTGTACAAATACTTAGAAAGCAACAATATGAGTCCCACAGACCTTAGGATTTAACCTCTGATCCTACTACAACTTTTAAACACATGTGTAACTACTCACATAAGCGAGCAAGCAAAGTCAGTGCAATTACTCACAATAGTAAAGCTATATATTCATTTCAATTATTTCTTCTCTCCTGCAAGGTATGGATAACGTATTTCAAATTGGGGACAGAAATATAACTGTAATGCCCAGAAATAACATTTTTTGCATGTACCAGAATATGTAATACCCAGCAGCCCACTCTTTATACAAGTTTTAGACTTGCCCATCAACTTTCAGTGCATGATGGGCTGTTAATCCCTTTAAATTAATGTCTCAAGACAAATTTTATAGAGTTTAAGGCCGGAAGGATCAAAATCAGTGGTGTCAAACCATATTACACAGGAAAGCTACATAAACCTAAGTATAACTTTGTGTGGGCCAAATTGATTCTATGTATTTTAATAAGATTTAAACTTATCTGTATGGATTTATATTTTGAGTTCACTTGTTTTGTATGTATTTAGATAGCAACAACCTATGTACAGTACTGTCTATTTACACGTGTGTAAACTAAAATGACAAATATGGAGACAAAATGCTAATGAATCAGTTGTTCACCTATTATGTTGAAGCAGGCCATGGTTTAGGCACCCTGATAATAGTCTGACCTCTTGGATATCACAGGCCATTAAATTTCACCAAGTTACTCCTATATTCCAATAATTCGGATTACATTAATGACTGGTCTACACTAAAAAGTTGTGCTGACAAAGCTATGTCAACAAATGTGAAAAATTCACACCCCTCATGTGACAAAGTTCACAAAATCATAGACAATTAGGGTTTGAAGGGATCTCAGGAGGTCATCTAGTGAGTCCAATCCCTGCTCAAAGTAGGAACAACCCAATTAAATCATTCCAGCCAGGGCTTTGCAAGCCGGGACTTAAAAACCTGCAAGGATAAAGATTCCACACACACCTCCGCAGGTAACCCATCCCAGGACTTACCACCCTTCTAGTGAAAAAGTTTTTCTTAATATCCAAACTGGACTTCTCCCACTGCAATTTGAAACCATTGCTCCTTGCTCTGTCATCTGCTACCACCAGCCAGGTTCCACCTTCTTTGGAGGCCCCTTGCAGGTAGTTGAAGGCTGCTATCAAATTCCCCCTTACTCTTCTGCAGACTAAATAAGCCCAGTTCCCTCAGCTTCTCCTCATAAGGCATGTACTCCAGCCCCCTAATCATTTTCATTGCCCTTCTCTGGACTCTCCAATTTGTCCACATCCCTTCTGTAGTGAGGGGCTGAAAATTGGACATAATACTCCAAATGTGGCCTCACTAGTGATGTAGAGAAGGGAATAATAACTTCTCTCAATCTGATAGCATTGCTCCTATTAATGCAGCCCAATATGCTATTAGGCTTCTTGGCAATAAGAGCACTCTGTTGACTTATACCCAGCTTCTTGTCCACTGTAATCACCAGGTCCTTTTCCGCAGAACTGCTGCCTAGCCAGTCAGTCCCTAGTCTACAGCAGTGCACAGGATTCTTCCGTCCTAAGTGCAAGACTTGTTGAACCTCATCAGATTTCTTTTGGCCCAATACTCCAATTTGTCTAGAATTGGGCCAAAAAATTTATGCTGGCAGAACCCCTAGCATAGATGCAGCTAAACTGAGAGACGAGTGCTTCTCTCAGTTTAGCTAATAACATTTAGGCAGGCAGTATGTCAGCAAAGAAACTCCTGTCAGCATACTCAGCATCTACACTAAGGGTTATAATAGGTAGTATAGATGTAGCCTAAAGCAGTCCAGCCCCCAAGAGACTGAGGGTATGTCTACATTAGAAGTGGAAGTTGTAAATTCCGGCTCAAGAGCAAGCACAGACTGAGCTAATATGCTAAAAATAAAAGTGTAGTGGTGATGGCACAAGCAGTAGGAGGAACTAGTCACCCTTGAGTTCCTACCTAGGGACTCAGACAGGACAGGACTGTACTTGGGATAAATAATCCATCTAACTATTCACACCATGGTAGCTACACTTCTATTTTTTGCACTCTTGCTCAATTATAGCTGGCATGGGTATGTCTCCTCGAACTCAATTTACACCTTCCAGCTTTAGTGTAGGCAAGGCTTAAGTTACATGCCACAGGCAGAGAACAGGAGACCAAAGTGCCATGAACTCCTGAAGCTCCTGCAATGGCAGGGAACTGATTCAGCAATATATGCACAGATGATTCTAGCAAGTAATCCACATCTCATGCTGAAGAGGGAAATGTAAAGTCCCCAAAGTCTCTGCCAATTTGACCTGGGAGAAAAATTCCTTCCTGACACCAAATATGGTTAACAGTTTGACCCTACGCATAGGAACAAAACATGCCAGGGAAACTTCTGAGAAAGAGGATTCTTTTTACTGCTTCACAGCAGTGATCTGCCCCATGCAACATCCTGTCTCCAGCTGTGGCCATTCCTGATACCTCACAGAAAGGCAAAATAACTCAGAACACATGAGGAAAAATGTGTATTGGGGGAAATAAAATCTTTTCTGATTCCTATAGGATGTATCAAATGTGCTGCCTCATTTTAGCCACCCACTTGTTTATAGACATTAGCAAGCACAACTGAAATCAAGCAAATTGAGCATTTAGTAATTCATAAAAGGAAGAGAGGTACCATCAACAGAGTCAAATTAATAAGATTCTGGTTAGGTTCCATACTAGGCAGAATCATGTGAACAACAGAGAAACTGGCAAGAATCACATCAATTTCATTCTGCTACTAGATAAAGATATGAAATGAAACAGGGGCAGAATCAATCCATTCTTCCTACCCCATAAAGCCGCAATAGTGGGCAGTGTATGAGAAAGCACCCATCTTCTCACTTCCACCAACCAGGAGGAGGAAGAGCTCCTCATTTCTTCCAGACAGAAGGATGCAACCTTTAGATTTACACCTGCATGACAGAAGCTGTTGTGGAAAATCAAAATAGTAAAAACTCTAGAGCAGAGCACCCAATTAATAAAATAAAATCTCTCCCAAGCAGCCTCTTTCCCATTTCAATCCCTCTATGCCACTCTGGCAGTAGGGAGAACTGAAAAGGCACTGCAAAGGATCAGGAAAGAATTTCCCCAGTGTGGGCATGTCCCACAGCCGCCATAAACTCTACTCTGCTTCCCCCCCTTTCAAGGCCTAACACAGGGAGCATGTTGGAGCCTTTCCATGGTGTAAGCTGCTGTGGACAGTCTGAGGTCCTGAAAAAGCCCAGAAACGAACTGGCACAAAAAGGTGGTTTACTTTAAAGCCACCTTTGTCCCCACTTTCTGCTGTGCCTCCTGAAGACACAACACAGAAAATGTCTACAGAAGTCTCAGTTTAAGACAGTGGTTCATAATATAATTATAAGCCATAGGTTTGTGCATTTTTATTTTCTTCCTTTTAATGTTCAAAATGTGACTACTTCCTCTGGCCAAACCTAAAACACTTTATTAAAGACCTCTAGCAATTCATTAATGTATATCAACATTTATACTAGTACCCAAAATTACAAGAGGTTCTGTCCATTGATAGGACTATGGGTAGTAGTTTAGACTCCATGAGGATTGAAAGGAAAAAGAAAAAAGCAACCCAACCTCAATATTCCCAAACTGAATACTTAATGTATGCCAATCTGTTATGAAATTAGGGTTGTTTTTTTTGTCATTTGTGGTTATGATTTATGCTTTAGAGCAAAAGGCATCATGTAATTCTGCTCTATCTCCATATTTTATTTTTTTGCAAACTACAATTAAAGTACAGCCAAAGTGCAGACCTTCTCCAATTTCTTTTTGCTGATTCTCGTGCAACTTTAAAGCTAATTTCTTCATGTGTACAAGGACTTTATAGCATAAGAAATAGAAAATTACCAAGAATTTTGTTTGTTATTTTATAGTATAAAAGCTAATTATAGATTATCAACAGCTTAGGGTTGTGGTGTTTCTCTCCAACCTTACTTCTTAACATTTATTTTATGTTAGTTTCTGGCCAAAATTTCAGAAGAGTTCAGGAACCCAGCCCTTACTAAGAAAAAACTCCCCCTATGACTTCAAAGTGAGTTTTGTCCAAGTATAAAATGATGCTCCAAGTCCATAAACAAGATTACAGATTCATCACAAAGATATTTCTGGTGCAAACCACAAAAAGAAGCACTTCTTCAAAATTCAAATTTAGAATTTTCTCAGTATATGGAGCAACGCTTCACAAAAAGTATCAACCTGCTTCCAATAACTCTCTCTTTTCCACTCTAACATCAAATAGTAAGAACACATTGGACTTACTAGCACTGGTTGGAAATTTTCTGAGAAACCAGGGTTTCATTTGAAAATGTTGATCTGTCAAACCTGAAATGTTTGCAGACATAGAGAATGGATTCAACAAACTTCAGAGCATTCAGATCTCTGGTAGACCTGCTACTGGACTACCCAGCAACAGAGTTCCCAGACATTATGGGTTCCAGGTTCCCTGCCATAGAGCTGAGGCTAAGGCATGACCACCAGCTCTGCAGCAAGGAGCCTGAAAGCCTGGGGTACCCCACTTGAGCCTGATATCAGAACAAAACCAAATTTCAAAATTGACTGGAAACTAGGAATTCCAAGTTTCAGCCAGCTCTACCTATCAATAACTTCCAAAACCAACTATTTAAAAAATTGTCCACAAATATGCAGAAACTATGATGGGCCTGAGAAACATAATTCTGATCTTAACTTCTCAGAAGTTTAGTGGTGTTTAAAATTTTGCTCCAAACCCACCGCCTAAAAGCAAAAAAGAAAACACACTTGCAAAGAAACAAATAAATCTGTCTTATTGTAAGTGATTGATATAAGTAAAGGTACAATTCAATGTATTTAGATTAGCTCATATTGTAAAGAATTCTTCTAAATGAAGCAAAACTAAAGTAATTCTGACCTACTTGAACTCTCAGCCCTCCAGATTTTCCAGTAATTAAAGACTTTTGCAGTTTAAGTGCCAAGTCAAATTCAGACCTATTAATTGTCAGTTTTTAATTTATGTAACACCTATGGTTTGTTAAAACTAAATTAAGTACATTAAATATGTTTCAGCAAAACTACTAGAAACTAATACAAAACAAAAAAACTCAAAACTTTGCTAAAGTAATCAAGGCTCCCTATAGTCTGTCTTTAGCCATAAAACTGCAGTTTACATTCACACACACTAAACAAACAAACTTTCTTTCAGGGCGTTTCCTGTGTTACTAACAAGTTCCAGCTTCTGGTCTTTAAAATCTAAATTTACCCAAGACCAGCATTTAGTCAATAAAGAAAAAAGCCCCACAACAGCAACCCAAACATCCCATCTTCCTGGCTACCCTGTTTTCTTCTTTGCAACTTATTAAATTTATGGTCCTGTCAGAGATTCAGTATATAGCAAGATTACCCATGACTGCCCAATGTAGTCTGATGTTGTGTTTTATATACAAGTACGTGCCACTAGTACAGGCATTTACTTTGTTAATTAAACAGATGTAAAGATGAATGAATGAACTTCACAGACGGAAATCAGAGGTATAAGCAGAATCTGAGGCCTTGTACACACTACAAAGTTATCGCGCGCTCAGGCTCCTTACTGTGCGATAACAATCAAAGCATCCACATACTAAAGCTTCTTGTTGCGCGGCAACAGCCCTCTTGCCGCGCAACATGTAAACCACCTAAACGAGAGTGGTAAGGCTTACCACGGAACAGTTGTTCCATGGTACAGCCAGTGTGGATGCTTTTTGCGCTGTTGACAGCCTCCGGAAATGTCCAAGAGTGCCAAACCAGGCCACTCTGGGACACTGGAGCTGTCAAATATGTCAATTTCACTGCTCTAGCCAAGCAGTGAAATTGACTTATTAAAGCTGCCAGGTTCGGCGGCTGGGGGATTGGCCGGCTGGACCAGCAAGGGCAGCCGGCTCGGGCAAGCCCCCTAGCTCAGCCCCTGCAGCTGGAGCCTGGTGAGTGGTGGGGCTCCAAAAGCCGCCGATGGTGGAGCCCCTCCACATACCGGGCTCAAGGGAGCTCAGGTGGCCAGCAGCTGGAGCCCCGCTGCGGCCACGGCGGGGCTCGGAAGCCCCCCGCCGGGGCCAGCTCGGCTGCGGTGGGGGTCTTAAGCTCCCTGGCGGGGCTCAGCTGCCTGGCGGCTAGAGCCCCACCAGGGGAGCAGGAGCCCCTGCAGCCCGGCTCAGCTGCGAAGCCGGGCTTGGCTGAGCCGGGGCTCAGCTGCTGCTCAGCTGGCCGGCAGCAGCTGAGCCCCAGCACATCTGAGCCCCAGCAGGACTGGGGCTCAAGGCAGCACCACTGCCAGCCTTTCGGCTGGCAGGGCAGTGCATGGTGGGATAGGTAGCCACCATGTACTGCTCCTTCTAGCTAAAATTGAAAGGAGCATGTGAACGCTCCTTTCGCTAGAAGGAGTGCAGTGCGGACGCAGTAAAGCGTTATAATTATAACACTTGCTTGTCCCGCAATAAAAGTTATTGCGGGACAAGTCTGTAGTGTGTACATGGCCTGAGTCACCACTATATGTTCAGAAGTATCCTGCCAACTGAACTACAGGAGTAGATCCACTTACTTAAGGGGGTGGGGAGGCAAGGGAGAAGACTCCTTACAAGTTCAGATTTTCTTATAATCATGCTTTCACTTACAATTTTTAAATGCTAATACATTTTCCCACACCATTAGCTTAATTCTGTTGCTTTCCATAAAAATCCATTTTAAGTAAATAACATTTCTTATAAATCATTCTGCTCACTCATTTCAAAATTGTGACTTTTAGACATCTACCATAATGCCTACGCAATAAGGGAAACCACAACAAACTGTGCACATGGACACGCACCCTCACACACTTGAAGTTAAGGAAATTCGGAGTGGAAGTCAGAACTACTCATTTTACCCTTTGTGTTTTCTCAACACTGACCACAAAGTACGTACACTGTCACTGTCCAAAGGTGCTTATAACGTCGGGGGCAGCAGGAGCAGGTCCTTCATGTGCATGAGTAGGGGTTCTACGGCAGTACTCATGAATATTGCTGCAGAGTCAAGTAAATACCATTCATCCATCCTCACATGGCACATTTTTCTTTGGTGGATTAACACTGATCTTCTACAAAAACTAAGTGCTTAAAAATATATATATAAATGAAACAACACTTGGGGGTCAAGGCAGAAAACAACATATACACCAAAGACCACATTCAGAACTAGCACAATTTGACTGTAAGTGGGTGTAAATCTGTTGACATCACACTTCAGTCTGGCCCTAAGACATACACAACATGAGTTAGGTAATTTATGGGTGAGAAGAAAGGGAGAAAACAAAAATTCACATGTTTCTGTAATGTTTTACCCTTTCTGAGTCCATGTAACACCAAAGATTAGAACTGAAAATTACAATTTAAAAATCCCTATTGTGTCTGTTCACTTTATTATTTTCACCTACTTGTATTGCAGTGGGATTTACAAAACCCAATCATAGACCAGGATTCCATTATGCTAGTCACTGTACAAACGCAAAACAATGAAAATCCCTGCCCCAAAGAGCTTACAGTCTTAATAGGGGTGTTCAATGCGATCATGGAGCCTCCCTTCCACTCCTTCAATAAAATCCCAATTTCACATATTTCACAGCACTTTAGATATAGTCAATTTCTCCCTTGCTGGAGGAGAGAAATTAAAAATACTTATGAACACAAGAAGGGAATTAAAAAACAAAGTTACCTTCTAGAAATGTACAGGTTTTGGCTAGCTAAGCGATACAATATTATAGAATTTTCTTTCATACTAAAGGTTTAAAAAAATGCTAATGGCATACCATCAAATCAAGTCGTATAAATGTTCACTGAGATCAGATGGATAGTGTCACAGTTTAAGAGGTAAAAGTGGCAGCTATGTAGTCCAATGAAAACAAATTTTTAAAAAACAAGTTAAAAAGCCCACAATTTGTATATCAACTGTTCAGTGGAAAAAAGCAGACTTTTTAGGATCAGTCTCTTTATGAAACCACAAGACAGAACAGGAAGAGGCAAAATGTTAGTTTAGGTTTTGCAATAAAATTCAAAGATGAAGAGATCAAAGGGAAAAGATAGTATTATTGTACCTATTAGGAAATTGATGCTTCTATCTACATCCCTTCTAAGGAGAGGGCATGGGGCAAGATCAGAGTTTACAATACCTTTGTATCCAGATGGTTTTGAAAATATCATTTAAAAAAAAAGTAGTTGAATAAAATATAAAATTGTCTCTGAGAATTTATCCACCAGCCATTGCGATTAACGCTCTTGTAGCCCCCCACCCCCAGTGGTGGCACCGCACCTGGGGGTGGGGCAGCACGGACCCACCAGTGCGAGGGGAGAGGAGCAAAGTCCAGGGCCTGCAGCCTGGCCAGCGCTAGGGGAGAGACAAGGGCTCCATGACTTAGGGGGTTCCGCAACCCAGTGGCACTGGGGGGCAAGGGCATTGGCTGGGCCCACTCCTTACTGGCGCTGGGGGTCTAGGGCTAAACAGCTTCGGGGGCCCACAGCCTGATGATGCCGTAGGGCAGGGGTGGGCAAAATATGGCCCGCGGGCTGGATCCGGCCCACCTGAGGCCTCTGTATGCCCCGCCACGCCTAGGCTGCTTTCTCCACCCCCTTTTGCCCTCATCCAGCCTGCGCTTCATAGCTCCGGGGGGCCAGTGCTGCACCACCTCTGCCCCTCCCCCCCCAGCACTGCACCGCCCCTTTTGCCCCCACAGCTAGCGCTGCAGCACTCTAGGGCCAGTGCAGCCACTGCGCTGCCCCCTGCTGCCCCGCCAGCCGGTGCTGTACCGCTCCATTCCAGAGCCAGAGCCAGAGCCAGCGCTGGGACGCTCCAGGCCCAGAGGCAGCGCAGATGTGCTGCCCCCTCCGGCCAGTGCTGCACCACTCCAGGACTGGGCTGCTGGGACAGGGGCTACAGCGCGCCGGAGCCACGGCCAGCACTGCCCAGTCCCCTTCCACCTGCTCCGCTGACTTTTTCTCGCCCCTAGGCCGGCTGACCCCGCCCACTGGCTCTCCTCCATCCCTCCCCCACCAGTTCCTCTCCCCGCCTCCATTCCAGCTCCAGGCTGGCTCTCCCCCACCATCACCGGCCCCCCTCTAAATATTATTGCCCACCCCTGCTGTAGGAGGTGGGGGTTGGCCAGGGCCCACGGTCAGGCCAGTGGTGCTGGGGAGGGGGGAGGGAGATGCAGGGCCCACAGCCCAGTGGCACTTGGGGGGGCCCGCAGCCAGCGCAGCACTCCACAAGCAGAGCTAGGGGGTGGAGCTGGGGCAAGGTTGGGCCAGGCAACAATAGGCTGGCGAGGAAGGGGGTGGGTGGGCAGAGTAGCAACGCTGCGTGTGCAGCACACCAGGGGTGGACTGGAGACTCCTCCTCCCCTCCCCTCCCCTCCCCTCCCCTCGCAAGTGTCCGTGGGCCGAGCACCACGACCAGGGCAGAGGCATGGCGGGGGAAGGGCTGCACAGCAAGTAGCAGTGGGGCAGCCAGAATCAGGACCACCAAGGTTGGATTATTGCAGGGCTGTGGGGCGCCCTTTTAGCCTGGGGCCCAAGTCCCTAAAGCCCCTGCAGTAATCCGGCCCTGCATCCACACACTGGTGATGCAGTCAGCCCCAATGACTACTTCGGAGTGCCTACATTCTGAAGCATAATAATGTCTCCTGTATCTGTACATTACTTTAAATATAAAGTTAGACATTTGTTTGGTAAAAGACTAAATATGCATTGTGTATTTTTATACCCAATTCAAAGGCTGCAGGATAAATAGCTTGCCAGCTTTCATGTTAAGGGAAGGGAACATAGAGCAATACAAAAAAAACAACCAAACAATCCATCCATCATTATCTGTTTTAGTTTTGTTTTTTTGGGGGGCTGAAGGGAACACATTATCTCTAACATTTTAACTGACTTTTTCTCACATTTTTAGAAGTGAAACTAAATAAAACAGCCTACAGTAGAGGCTTTGAATACCATCTTTCATCAGAATGAAAACCTGTGGTGCAAAAATTAGATATTTAGAATATTACCACTGACATAAACCTTAATCTCCATCAGTATTAACAGGTGTCACAACAGCAGACTGCAGTCATATTCTTATAGAGATGCAAGTTTGAAGACTCGCTGATTAATATTTTGTTGCTAAGGAAAGCATTAATCCTGACAATATGAAATTCCATTAAAGAAAAATGGAACAGTTCAGTTAAGATTGCTTAGATGTCTTTAAATAATACCCTCAGATCACAAAGTTGCCATGGCACCAGCTACAAGACTGGTTGGAGACACAAAATGTCTCTTTATACAGGCAGTTATGGGAAGCTGAGCAAGTTTGGCTATGAACCAAATATGTTTTGGCTCTACAGTGGACATAATTTATCATCATTTGGACATTCCAGTGGTTAGCTAAACCAAGAAAGCTGGACAACTTGCACAGCATAGCATCCAGATAAAGAAACCTCATGTACACTGCTATAGCTATGTTTACATTATTAACACAAAGTTTATTTCAATTTATTCATTTGCTTTCCTAGCATACTTTCATTATTAAATTATTTCCCCATCACCTGTTGTCAAAACACAACAATTAAGAAATCTCTGAATAGGTTCATTTTTGGCAGTCATGTATCAGAAGAACACTGGTAGGAAATTCTGAAGGATGTAAGATACCGTATTTATTTCCCTTACTTTGAGATACTTTTAAAATTAAAGCCATCGGGATATATTTAAAGACAATAGCCACCAAAAATTTTGGCTGACATAGGAACTTTGAAAACAATTGACATGCAACAAGATTACCCAGTTTACGGCTATTTAAAGAGTCTGGATGAGTAAAGAACTCTAAAATACTATAAATGAGCACCTTCCTGTCCCTTTCAAATTCTTTCATTCCTAGCAATCATACAAGTCTGTAAAAAGAATCTCAGCTTTCCCAGTAGTAAAGCTGTAGCACACTTGCTTTGCCAACTGGGATAGTTGGCTTTCAAAGTAGACTACCAAAAAAGTGCCACTTTGATAGTCTCCACAGGAGAGGAACAAAAACAAATCAGTATCAAAGATTAGCTGATCCAGACTCTCTTCTTCCCAAACCTTATCCCCTGGAAGTATATCTCTCAGCTGTGTAATATTTTCAAATACACTTATCCATGTAAGATCTAGATTTCCCTCCATCCAACACAGACCTTGAGTTATTTCACTCTTTCTATGACAGTTACTGACATTAAATGCTAAGTCATTGCAACAAAGATACAGAAAATTCTGTAAATACATGTTATGGAAACAAACCATATATAATTTTTATTGTTTAAGTTTCATGCAGTACCACTTAGTACATGGCACATGATACTGAGAGCCATCAATGCACAGGAACTCATCAACTGGCATGTCTTTTTGTTTTTTCAATTAGCATGAGATTATGAGAACTGGATATACAACTGTAGGCAACAAACCCACCTCTGATAGTGCTGCCTCTAAAGAAAGAAAAAGTGAATTACTGAAAGCCCTGGCTTCTCCCCCATGCTGCCATGAAACACTTCATACCCTCCTTTGGCATAGCTCACTTTATATTTTGACAATACAACAGGTAGGAGCTGAAGTTGCTGTATATACTTCATGAAAAATGCAGAGCGATTCTGTGAGATTCTTAAATACACCTCCCTTAAATAGCAATTTAAAAAAGAGAAAGCATTATCAGATATAGATTTCTTGATTTCAGGCCAAGTCTATACTCATGGCAGCTAATTTGCCACTGTCAGTTCCATCTCTCTGGTTTGATTGAGCAGTCAGTGAAGACCCACTCAATCAACCCAGAATCTGACTCAGTAACTCCACCCCCATAAAAAGAGTAGCACTGAGTGGAAGGGGCAGCATTTCCCTTCCACTCAGCGCAGTGGGCCACAGAGGTAAGTGGGCATTAGAAAGTCAAATGGAGACATGCAAGCTACATAAAATAACTTGTGTTATGTCCCTTCAACTGCTGCTGAAAATGGCAGCAAATGTAGACCAGGCCTTAAAGTTGTTTGCAGGCTGTGTAGAAGAAATTTTGTGTGTTCTCATGGAATCCTCCACTCCCAGAAACATCAAAAAAATTCCTAAACTGAAAAGGTACGCATAGCCCTTGTCCTTGGGCATAATATCCTTGGACAGGATGATTCTATAAAATCTGCATAAAGAGGAACCTTCACCTTTCAGTATGGAAATGGACAGGGCTCCCTAACATCATTCTTCCCATAGGACCAGATAAGAGCCCAAGTCACAATCAACACTTGCTTTTCTGCTCCCCTCTCACTCAACAACATCTGAGCAAAGGCAAGGAGATTTCTATCAATCTCCCTCCTTTTCCCTTACCCACATCCAGGGGTTAAAGTAAGGGGGAACACACCAGAACTGTGTTCCGGGGCCCACAAATTTGAGGGGCCAGAGTTCCGGGGCCCCTAAAAATAGAAAATTCCAGCGGAATGCATGTTCTGCCCTGCCCTGCCCTGCCCTGGCTGCTGGCAGGTCCTACACCCCACCATTGTTAATCACAAGACTTATTGTGTTATGCAGTGTTTGCTAGTTTGTGACAATAATTGCCATAGACATAAAACACCATATAAAATTATAAATATTTTTATGGAGCGATAACCGATGCATGTGGTACTGAGAAGTGGTTGCAAACGCCTATCTGGACTGGGGCCCAGACAATATGGGAAGGGGGCCCAGAGATTAGGAGGGTTCCGGGGCCCATCAAATTATACTTTAACCACTGCCCACATCCAACTTGCACCAAAATGCCAGGCAGAGCTTAGACACACACTCTCCAACTATACCCAGGTTTCAGCTCCAGCCCAGGCTCTGCCTCCCCCTCCTCTCCCAACATAATGCTGCAGCCCCAAACCCCACCACACCATGTCCAGGCCCCTCAGCCCCCACTCACTGCCCCAATACTCTGTCCACATGCCAGCCTCCACCGTGTCTAGGAGCTGCCCACCCCCCATGTGCAGAGGCCAGCCCCACCCCCGCCACACCTCATGTCCAGGGGCCAGCCCAAACCCAGGCCTATATCATGCCAGCCCCAGACCACCTGCCCCCCCAGTGCCAGGACCCAGCCCCGCCCCACTCAGTGCCAGGAGACAGAGCAAGGGCGTGCCCCAGCTCCCCCCCCAGTGCCGGCCCCCCGCGCCCCCCGCTGCAATCCCCCGCGCTCAGCGCCTCCCCGCAGCCTGGCGGCGGAGCGCCCCGCGAAACCCAGCACCCCCTCAGGCTCCCGGCGGCGGGCGGGGCTGGCTCCCGGCGGCACGGACACAGACATGCCCGCGCACATTCCCTGCCCTTCCCGGCCCGAAAGTTTCACACACTTCCCAGCGCGCCGCCCACCCCGCGAGCCCTCCGCAGCGGGACACAGCTGGGGCGGCGGGGCGGACACTCACCTCCCTGCCCCGCGGGGGCCGGCTCCTCAGCTCCCCGGCGGGCCTCTGCCTCGTCCCGAGTCGGGCCGGGCTCCGCAGCGGCCGGGTGAGCTCATTGGAAGCAGGCGGCAGCAACCGCCGCTCTACGCATTCTCCCTACGGCCGCCTCCCTCGGCTCACCGACAGGCTCCTGCTGGGGGAGGGGAGCGCGCTCCTGAATAGCACCCGGCTTACGCCAAGTGCGCCCGATGCTCTGCCTTGCCGCCTCCCACGTCCGATCCCGACTCCTGCTGCTCTGGGCTGGGAGGGAGCCTGAGATCCCCGCTCATCCCCTCTGGGCTGGACTGTAGCGTCAGCCAGCACGCAGCCCAGAGCCCTGCCCTCGCTGTCTAAAGTTACTACTGCTTGGAAGGAGGCGAGCCACGCTTCTGGGAAGAGAGACGGGCTCGGCAGGGCTGCGTTTGCTGTAGCAAGGGGTCCCAGGGTTTGTCCTTAACATCAGCAATGCAAAACAGAACGCAGAAGCCAAATGCAAAAGGCACGAAATTTAGAAAGAATAAGGACAACTGATAGGGTCACCCGGTGGAAAAGTTATTTGCATACTAACTTGTGTGTTCCCTGCTGCTGTTGATTTGTGATTTATCATCTTCCCTCTGTGTTCCATGGTATGAATTTATGTAAGATGTATGTTGTAAGTTCTACGCTCAACTTTTCAAGCACTGCGTGTCCTTGTTAATTGGTGAGTGTTGCATGCTGTAACGAACTTGTGTATTCTAACTGTTGTGTGTGTGCTGTCATAGGGCACATGTTATTATCAGTGCTAGAAAGTACTACACACCAGTTAATCACTTGGGTAATGCAAATTCAAAAATAAAAAAGGAAGATTTTTTTCATGTTCCAATGAAATATGGTGTAAACATCCTTCATTATTAAAGGAAGACACTTCAAAAGCTGCTTTAAAATCAACCCAAATGTGATGGTATCTCCCTTCAAATCACTGAGTCTTCACAGGCCTATACTGTTTATTTTCAATTCAAATACAGTACATTTGGATCACCTTTCATACCTTCTTAATACTTTTTTATTCTATATTTTGTCTTCTCCCATTTTTATTTTTGTATGAAAGCAAGTGGAAAGATGGTTCTAAAACTTTTTGCTGGCCTGACCCCATTCTAATTATTTCCTCCTGGGATCCCATGCAGCAAGGAGGACACCATTTTGAAGAGCAAGATGGTATCTGTTGCACAGCATGACCTTGTGTACACTGTATGGGCAAGGTCACAGCTCATGGGAGATACCTGGCATCCTCCACACAGTGTGACCTTGTATGTATGGTGCATGCAAGGTCAAGCTGTGTGGAGGATGCCATTTTGTAGAGGAAAATGGTGTCTTCAACAGAGCATGATGATCTTACATACACCGAACATATGAGGTCATGCTGTGCAGAGCAAAATGGCGTCCACTGCTACACCATCTGCTGATGCTGCAACACTATTTCGGGTCACAGCCCACACATTGTTAACCACTGTGTTACACTGAACAGTGAAGAATAGGGATATGACCTTGATAGCTGGCACAGGTAGTGATGACCCATAGGTAAGATTGCCCAACACTTCCTTTTCATTGCACGGGATGGATAGCAGTCACGATTGAAACGGAGTCATGTCATTATTGAGGCTGTTCTCTGTAGAGCCCTTACCTCATATGTTGAAGAAGTTGAAGGTATGTAGTGAATAAGAGAGTACTGAAGGAAGAGGAAAGATGATCCTAAGATTATCCTTATAGTTACAGGGAAATGGAGTTAGTGGAACTGGGAATGCCTGTGTGAAAGTTGATTGCCATATTGGAGAATTGGATTCTATCCTTACCTCTGCCACAAAGTTAGGTCTTAAATGCAAAAATAAGTGTGTTTTTACCTTATTACATCAGAACACAGCTGTTCTGATGTAAAATCCTAGTGAAGACAGCACAGGTAGTTGATACCTCATAATGAATAGAAGCCAATACCATAGCCAATCTGTGGGTTACTTTACAAAATAAATAGCACAGTGTCTTAACTATTATGGTGTAAAATCCTATTGCAGATATCTTGAGGTACTGATGGCAATTTGAACATCTTCATTAGCTATTTCACCGTTGATAATTTTAGCAGAAACATGAATCTAAAGGTCTAATTCCACAATCCCAAACTCCTTCCCACATCTCCGCAGGTAGTGCAAACCCCAGCTATCTCCTGCCTGCATGCCAAAACTTCCACTTTCACTCCATTCAATTTCTATGATGCTATTATTCATTATCAATAAAAACAAAGTGCAGCACATGGAAAATGTGGGGACATTGTAAAATTAATTTAATTTTAATTTAATATAAAAGACATATAGGGGATTCCTGTGCAGACTGAGTTATTTATTTTCATATTTAATTAAATTAAAAACCTAATTTTTTAACCTTAATGAAACTGCAACACAATAATTATAGTGCTAAAAAATCCAGCTTGCCACAGCATACACAGAGTCTTTCCACAATGGTGGTAAGGGATAGGATAGAGCCTTTGGATGTGTTGATAAATATGTCATAGGATTATATACAAAAGTTACATCCCAACAAGAAAATGTAAACATCATGTAAATATCATATATAGTAATAGAAAAGCAAAACAAAACAAAAAACAAGGCATGTTAGTGTCCTAATTGTGATGCAGTTACATTTTATGTGCTGCTTATGTTTTCATTTTGACTTTCTCTAGCAGCTTAGTAGCTGAAGACTTATCCCAACATATGGAGGACAGATTGCATAATTCTCAGTGTGTTTGGATATAGTACATCAGCTTCCTTCCTTAGAGCAGTGGTTCTTAACCAGGGATACATATACCTGCGGGGGTTCAAAAAAATAAAATAAAATCTGCCAGGGGGTACATCTACTCATCCAGATATTTGTCTAGTTTTTTACAACAGGCTATATAAAAAGCACTAGCAAAATGAGTACAAACTGAAGTTTCATACAGCCATGAGAAGGTAAGCAATTTTTCAGTAATAATGTGCTGTGTGACACTTCTGTATTTTCAATATCTGGTTTTGGTTTGGTTTTTTTTTAGTGATGAGAAACTTGGGGTACACAAGACAAATCAGACTCCTGAAAGAGGTACAGTAGCCTGGAAAAGTTGAGAACCACAGCTGTAGAGAATCTTTATTGACCATATCGTGTTCCCTTCCTGTTGCTTGCTTGATTGGGCCTATCGGTGTGAAAAAGGGGATTTTCTGTCCCTCAGAGGAGATTTCTTGCTTGGCTCTGACAGCCTTTACGATTCTTTGTTTCTGAAATCTGAGACAAAAAACCAGGAGAGTTCCAAATCCAGTGTTGTATGATGTATTCCTGGTCAGGATCCTATAGTATAGCTGAATAATGTGTCAGTCCTCTATGTAATCATGAAGCTTTGGGATACTATTAATAAAGTCAATTGGATTTAAGTCCTGCTGTTCCACAGGGAAGCTCAAGATCCAGATATTTTTAGCTGTAGCTTGATTGTGAAGGTTCTCTACTTGTCTCCCTACAGTAATACTTTTTATCAGGAAAAAAAAATCATCAGTAGCTTCCTCATGGGAGGAGTTAAATCCACAGCTGTTTTTCCACTTGCACTATTCCCCTCTGCCCTTTCAACTCAGTTGTTCAGATCATTTGTCTGAGCCAACAGATTTTCCAGCTTTGTTTCACAGAGGTTATAGCTGCCTTTATATCTTCAAATGTATTATGCAAGCCCTCAAAATTTTTAGAGAGCTATTTTGACTACCAGAAGCTTCACCCTGAGATGATAAATATGGGAGCAGAGTCATCTGCAGCAGTGGGTCCAACAGAGTTAAGAGATCAAATTTCTCTGCTTTGTCTTTGCCATTTTCACTAAACTTTGCTACAAATTTTGGGCTCACATCTTTAGCTGCTGTTTCAGTTCTATTCCTTTTAGTTTTGTTGAGCTATTTTTTATATTTATCTCCTTTATTCTGCCTAGTTCAACCCTGTCTATGTACTTTTTGTTAGAAAATTGTTCATTTACTGAAGATTCCTTAATAAAATATATTTTATTGGCTTTACAAGACAAAAACCACAAAAATTAAAGATATTATTTTAACTTGATTTTGTTTTATTTTAAACTACTTTACGATCACTACATACCATGACTCCAATCCTGCAAGCTCTTCTTGGTGGCCAGGTCCCTGCATGGAGTACCCAATGACTTCAGTGATACCAGTCACACACAAAAAGTGATTCACATGCATAAATGTTTGCAGGATCACAGTTCATCTCTTGCAACATTTTCTCAGTGGCCAATATTTGGGCTCCACCAAGCGCCCCACACCACTCCACGCCTTGCAGCCTTCTTCCCTCCACCCTGTAGTCTTTGACTATATCTATATTTAGCTTGCATGCATATATTACTCTATATCTTATTTCATACATGTATATCTTTCTTTATAAATTCAAGAAATCCTGGTTTTATAGTAGTATATTTAGCATCAGTAGATAAATTAGCATAACTTTTATAAGAGTAGCTGAAATGCAAGAACCTACAGGCCTCATTGTAAGAAATTACCAGATGAGTCTCTATGCAATAGCTTTGCAATAGGATATAGTAGGAGTAGCTGTGAGGTTAAAAATATCAGACAAGGGTAGGGTCTTTGTTCTACAGTCTTTGATGAAAAGCCCCAGATAAGCTATTTTGGATCCTAATATATAGGTCAACAGGTGAATCACAACTTTAAGCGAGACCTTTGACATTTTGTAGAACACTGCCAAAATCTGTAAACAAGAAAAGGGGAAAGGTGATGAGGAATATTCTAGTAGGGAAAATATTAATTATATGCATGAACTCCTTAACCAATGACATAGAGGTACCCCAACAATTTCTGGGGTGAGGGCCCATTTGGGTAAGGAAGAATGCGATAATCTAGTTTATTTTTAAAGGGGTATAAAAGTATAGAGCTTGCTATGGGTGAGAGAGAAAGATTTAAGGCCTGAGGATTTGGAGAGCAAATGAAGCTTCCAGTCCTCAGCTCTGAACTCAACTTTCTCGAGAAAAGATCTTCACAGACCCATCTGCTCGTTCTTAGCTAGCTTTTATTATTTTCTTAGTTAATATTAGGGTTACTAGACTTTGCACTCCAATTGAGGCCTCAACATACTTCTTACTCCAGGGGTATAAGCAGCTGTAAACTGTTTCTTAGAAAACATAGCTTTTTATAGTCTATCAATTGTAAAAGATTTCCTGAGTGCATTTATATATGCATTAGTTATATCATTGTACATTTACCAATTAATAATCTTATCAATTCTATGCTTTATGCTGTTAGCAATAAAGAATTGTTATAAGGTACCTTAAAGAATCCATGTACCTCTGATCGTTCCCTGAGGAAGCCCATGGTAACTTGATTTTAATCTTGGTTTAGCTGTGGTCAAGTTCGGACTAGAACTCACATCCTTTAAACCAGCTTGATAAAAGTCCATATTGGCTATTCAAAATTCCACTACAGAACTTGTCTGCAACCCAGAGTCCCCCTGCAGCCCAGCATCCAGGGGTTTGACTGGGGCTTGGCTCCCCCCGCACCCCATCGCTACACCCCTGCACTTTCTCTGTAAGAAATACATACATGAATAATTACATATATAATAAATAAGTATTTTCAGGATCAGACAGCAAATTTTAAGCTTCTTGAGGCAGAATTTATCTTTTTTGACTTTAGCATGCCATGCACACCTGTGGCATTGTATAAACAATAAAAATAAACTAAAAAACTCTAAATGTCAGTTTAATATTTTTATTAATAATTTGTTACCTTCATCTTCTTTTATCCCCTCTTTTCTGGATCTGTTACCTCTGTTGCCGCTCCCATTTCTGACTCCTATTATGTCTATTCTTTCCCAAACCCCCTCAAGGTCTCTGTTGTGTTTGCTGTGTGCAGGTTGGCTGCAAAGTGAAATTTACCAGAAACTTGACCTCTGTGTAAGGTCTGGCTTGGCGGACAGCACTTCAGAGAACAGAATGCTAGTAAATTTTGCTTTACTGCCAGTCTGCCAGCACTGCATTTCTGCAAGGCATAAAGAGGAAAGGCAACATATAAAACCCTGTCATTACACCACAGAATTGTTGCCCTGAGGGGGAAAAAAATGTATTTTGTGGATGTATGCCTGCCTACACCCAAGTTCTTACATTCTTCTATTTAAAAATTCATCTTGAGCTAGGATCAACATCAGTGATCACTCTGGAACAGTCAGTGTTTGGAAAGAAATACAAAAACTGGAAATCTCATATAATGCCTCAGAACAAAAGCAGATCATGAATATAGAGGCTTAAAAGGAAGGTAGAGTCAGAGATATCGTACTGCAAGTTAAGATTTAAGTGGCTCATCAAGTTTCTTCCTCTTTATGAGTCAATTGCAAATTAATATTCATTCCTTATTTAACTTATGTAAATTTTTTATAGGCTGGGTGGTGGGGTTGAGCAGGTAGTTGTATTGGTTTTTGTTGCTGTTACTCTTATGAACCAGAAAAGCAGTAAGTCATGGGTACTAGAATTTCTATTTAAAAAATAATTAATTTCACTACTTAGTTTATGCAAGTGAACATTTACAGTCACAGTCATTCTGGTTGGAAACAGTCATCTGCACATTTGAAACATGAGGCACAAACCCCGTGATCTTAGGTGTGTGAGATATATAGGGATTTACCACAGTAGGCTAAAGTACGTCCTCTAGTTTAGCTGGTTACAGGGAACATATAATGAACTGGCTTGAGTGTATATATACTCCACTACCCACTATTGGATGGAATAAGAATTGCTGGACATGTCACATGTCTTACATCAGTGGTTCCCAAGGCTTACCCTTGGGCCACATTTGGCCTCCAGGGTCTTTCAGAGTGGCATTCTGCTACCTTTCTGCTGGGTACAGAAGGGAGATCCTGCATCAGGACCCAGGCAGAATGCGTTGCCACTGGGCTACATACAAGACCAGTGCAAGCTACTTGCTGCAGCCCAGAGGATGGGAGATCAGCGCTCCCCTCCTGCTAGCTTTAGGAGGGAGCACGACAAAACACTCTGCCTAGGTCCATAGGTGCTAGGGTCCCTGCTGGAGCCAGAGTGAGGGGAGATCAGCCCCCAGCTGTAGCAGAGAGCAAAGCGCTCTGCTTGCTTTCCTCGCACTAGTCCCTGCTGGAGCCAAAGGGAGGGAAGCACTCATCTCCAGTCCCCCTGACTTGGGCCATCCCTGGTGGGGCAGAGACCGGGGCCAATTGGCCTGTGCGGCCCCCCATGCTGGGGGGAGGAAGGGCCAGCCCGGTCCAGTCCAGAGAGGCCAGACCCCACACACCCACCCCTCCCCCGAGCCAGCGGCTCCACCCCTGGGAGCAGGGCAGGCTAGCCCAAAGGCTGGGCTCCCCTTTCCTGCCCTGCAGAGGATCATGGAAGGGGCTGCGAGGGCGGGCAGAGGAGCAAGGAATGGGCTGCAGGAGCGGGCAGAGATTAATACATTTTCTCCACATCCCCCTTTTCATACTTCCCTGTCCTCCTTTCCATGCTTTGGTATCTGGTAACCCTACTCAAATTAGAAGAGTCCAGCGGAGGGCAACAAAAATGATTAGGGGGCTGGGGCACATGACTTATGAGGAGAGACTGAAGGAACTAGGCTTATTTAGTCTACAGAAGAGAAGACTGAGGGGAGATTTGATAGCAACCTTCAACTACTTGAAGGGGTGCTCCAAAGAGGAGGGAGCTAGGCTGTTCTTGATGGTAACAGAGGACAGAACAAGGAGCAATGGTTTCAAATTACAGCTGGGGAGGTCAAGGTTGGATATTAGGAAAAACTTACTCACTAGGAGGGTGGTGAAGCATTGGAATGGGCTATCTAGGAAGGTGGTGGAATCTCCATCTTTGGAGATTTTTAAGGCCCAGTTAGACAAAACCCTGGTTGGGGTGATTTAGTGGGAGTGGTCCTGCTTTTTAGCAGCGGATTGGACTAGATGACCTCGTGAGGTCCCTTCCAACCCTATGATTCTCCTTGTTGCAGAAGGGAGCCACTGCCTAGGGATCCAGGTGGATTGACCAGGGTTCCAGGACACATGCAGTATTCCTGCTGTAGCCAGAGGGACAAGGGATCAGCAAGGAAGGAAGCAGCCTCCTTGCTAAATTCCTTCCAGCTGGCTGCAGTAGGGAGACATCAGCTGCTGGTGGAGACTAGTGGGCCTTCATTGTAAAAATGGTATCTGTGGCCCTGAAACCAAAAAGGTTGGAAACCATTGCCCTACATAATGCTGACACTTTATTAAAGTAGCAGGACCTGTACTTTCAGAGCAAGTGGGATGTGGGTTCTATATCTGCTGCCACAATGAAGTTCCAAAAGGTCATGGTTTGCAGCATAGTGAGAACAACCCTAGGGACCATCAATGTATGATACTGCAAACCACAAACAAGTTTCCTATCTTCCACTCAGTAGAGGCAATGCACAAAAGTTATAAACTAGAATTCTTGCTCACTTTCTGGAGTGGGATGAAGTAACATCTGATCTCAGTAGTGGGGAGTTGTTTGTGATGGTAAATTATATGAAAAGTTAGTCTTATGAAAAAAGACAAAAATAATGAATTTATTGCAAAAAATACACTCACAGATAGCATTATTTTAATTAAAATCACTTTTGATTGGCAAATTAAACTGTTGAGATGCACTTAACTTGCATGTAACGCATAGCAGCTGCTTGTTGAGGCATGCACTTCCAGAGCCTCCTCTGGAATCCATGAGCCCATATAGCAAATCATTAGGTCTGTGATATTTCCTGCACACTCTTAGTATTTCCTGCAGCCCAGGTTTTAACCTGGTAGCCCTCAAGAGTCTCACTCAAAATGGATCACCCAGTACTGTCATATCTATTTACCTAGATGCAAGACTGTTTAAATGGTAAAAATCATTAATAAAGGTTTTAAAATGTGAAAATCATTGAATCGATGAGTCTTAAGGACCCAGATACATCCTTTCTGTATTCAGTTAGAAATGGATGATCTGAATGCTCAGATTCCTAAAGGACTCAGTGGACTAAATTTTGCCTTTAAATTTATATCTATAACTCTCATCAAAATCAGTGAGAATTGTAGTGGTTTATTGGAGGATAGGATTTGGCTCACTGGTTTTAAAGTCCTTTCCTCATCCAGTGATTTCATGGCTTTCCCTATTCCTGCTAGAATAGTTAATACATTGCCTTTTGCCTCTCTAGGGTTCCTATTGCTTTGAAAGAGCAATTAGAATAAAAAGCAATATAATGACACATTTGGTCACTGAAAAGTTATTACAAAAGAAAGCTATAACAACAAGATGTCAAGCCATGATCAAACCAGTCAAGTGAAGTCATCCAGATTCTATGCTTTGCTAGTCTCCCTTCTCCTCTTTCCCATTCCTTATCCTCTTCCCAGTATAAAAAAACCTAGTTAGATCAATGAGTTCATAGACTAAGGTCAGAAGGGACCAATGGGATCATCTAGTTTGACCTCCTGCACAGTGCAGGCCACGGACCCTCACCCACCCACTCCTGTAATAAACCTCTACCCTATAACTGAGTTATTAAAAGTCTTCAAATCATGTTTTGGACTAGATGAACTCCTGAGGTCTTTTCGAACCCTAATCATCTATAATTATATGATCTAGAATCTTGATTAGGTGACAGAAATTGTTAAATGAGCTTTGTTCCTAGATTTTATCTCTGGAGTCTCAGTCAAGACTGCTCAATCACTCTAGCATTCGCAATAACAACTCCAGCCCCGGAAGTGGTGTAGCGATAAGGCGACCGGACAGCATTGCCGTTCGCCTTAGCGCAGTGTGTAGGGGGAGGTAAGTAGGCGTTAGTAAGGCAACGGGAGATACACAAGGTATTTTACATACCTTGCATATCTCCTCTTGACTGCTGCCAAAAAGTGCAGCAAATGTAGACTAGGGCTAAGAAGTTTGTGAAATAGAATGACAAGATCCTGTGACTTGCAGAATTTCGTTGTTTCTGGATAGTACTTTGGTGTCACAACAGTGGGCAATGCTTTTACTTAGCACTGGCTCCCAATTCAGTAATGCACTGAAGCATGTGATTAAATACTTTGTTGAATAGAGATGAACTTAAAAGGTACATAACCTTAAGCAGATGTTTAAGTGCTTTGTTAAACTGAGGCCTTAGAGAAGAGTCTCAGAAGTACTAACAAATACAAAGGTTCTGTTTTGGGATATACCAAACTTAACATATCCAAGAGGTGAGCAGATAACAGAAGAACATCCATGCTTCAGAGTTTAAAATAAAGTCATTTTTGAAAAGGAAGGAAGTTTTGAGCCCATAAAGTTCATCACAAACTTACTGTATATGACATTTTTATAAGGTACTCAAACAAAAGTGAAGAAAAATGGACAAAAATCAGAGTAAAGGAAGCACAAATAAACATACCTGGATGTTGGTTCTTAAGTGGAAAACTCTGTTTCCAATTTATTTTCAGTAGTGCCAAGTGATTTTGATTAGTAGAAAAATTAAGATTCATCCTGAGGAGATTCCCCAGATGTTAAAAAAGGTCTTTGAGTCTCCTGGAAAAATTAGAAGCACTGGAAACATTTAACTGATAAAAAATAGTCAGTGAAACTGTTAACAAGGACAATGGTGTCTTATGATTCCTATCATTTCACATTTTGCCATTCAGGGATTTGTCACATCTGTGAAATGGTCAGAGAAAATATGTTCAATTAAATTTCTATTAGTTTCTAGGGAAAGAAAGTCTCTGGGGAACTCTCTGGAGTTTCTCAGATGTGAACAAATGAGAAATCCATTCTTATGGTTATGTTCATTTAGTCCTATCAGTGTGGAGTTGTGAAGTTCATTGCTGCTATGATCCTTCTCATACCAATGACTCTGCCCACCAGAAAGCCATACTGGAGTGGAGTGTTCTTCCACAGATTTGTTACAAATACTTGGTGGTTTCTTTACATTTTGATTTTAAGAATAAATTAAGGAACTTAGATCCTAAGCCACATGAGGAGAAAGTTCAGTGCCCCTCTGGTGGTGACTGGAGACATGATGTCTATGTAGGTCAAAAGAAATCTTCAATGAACTGGGAAAATTGTGCATAGCAGTGACTCTTGCGCCTCCCAGCGTAGTCTGACACAACTGATCAAAGTGGAAGCAGTCTTCAGTATGCCCTCTCCCCCACCACACACTCAGACACACTCTCCTGGAGACCATGTTTAACAGCAATAAATACCACCAGGCTCTAAGCCCTTAAACAGAACCTATGACACACAAAACAACTCCAAGAACAGTGTTCTTAAGGATAGATATGGGGATGTTTCTCAGTAAGAACTGGGGATGACCATCTTTCTGGAGTTTTTCTTTTCTGTTGTCTTCTGTCTGAGATGAGTTATTACCATTACAAATCAGGACACTGGCAGTCTTGCCTATTAGTCAGATCTGAAATCAGCAGCCAGGAACATAAAGATCAGAGTCAGGAACCAGGGCTGGAATGGAGTAGGCAGGCCTGGAAGAAGGCAGATACAGAAATAGTCACAGCTACAGGCATGCACCTTGATCAGTCAAAGAATGTTGTTTCTTTGGGCTTAAAAAACAGGATTGCTGATATCATTAGCCAATGAGACAGCCCTGCTGTGGCTCAGCTGTGTTCATAGGCTGCTTAGAGGCTGGGCAGGTGCATCTGCAAGCATAATTTCTGACAGTTACTTTTATTTGACTGTTCTGTGCTACTCTCGAGTTTGTTTGATTTTTATACCAGTATTAATAGGGTTGGGCAGTTACTGTAAGTATAGTTATTGCCAGATTGCTTGCACCTTCTGTTTCAGTGCTTTTTTAGCATCAAATTTAATTACATAAACAGAAAGATAAGATAAATGCATCCCAGAAACAGGAAGCAACAGGCCAATATAGTCTTTCTTTCTCTTTCTTTCTTTCTTTGGCTTTTTTAGGTAAATGTGCCATCAAATCTGGAGAATATATGTTGCAGAATGTAGGAAGTGACAGCATATTTATTCTGTCTTAGAAAATCATCTAATCTAAGTTAGCTTCTGGATCTTCTTAATGATATTTAAGATGACATTCCACTGTTGCAAAGACCCCATTGATCGCATCAAACTTCTACACAATTTTAATCACGTTAGTGTTTCTGTTTGATTAAGAAGTGTGTAAAGAGCACCATCAAGTTCTTTAACAACCAGTCCACGTGCATCACTACAATAAGCTCCCCTATATGATTATAAATTTGAATCTTGTTTAAACAACTACTTGCAATGTTTAGGAGTCCATTACTCTACTGAACTGTATCTAGGAATTTTTTTAGTCCTCAAGGAAGGACTGATCCTCTTAGCTCCTAATATGGACCTTAGAAACCATTGTTTCTGAGAGACAGAGATCATAATCATCTTACTAATTCTACCAGCCAGCTTCCTCAATGAAGCTTTTAACTTCCTTGAATTTTGAGCTATTAACCTTAGAGAACACAATTTTCAGTTTTGCCAGTAAGGCTTTTAAGAGGCTCTTCAGTCCTGCAGAACTGAGGATGTCAGATCTATGTAGTTTAAGTTAACAAAGGCCTCCTTTGAACACAACTGTGCTGAAGACCGACCTCTAGAATGTAGCCAGACTGAAAATGCATCATGCAAATGTATCTACAAGAGTTCCACAGCTCTCCTTTATAAGAACCTTAACTTACTTAAGTAGTTTTAGCTCAATTAAGGCACCAAAGCATTTAACTTTAAGATTGGAAGGCTGATCAGTTTTTAGTGTTGCAGTGCTAAAGCATTTTAAGAGCTTAAAGCAACTAAAGCTTTTCAGGCTGAAGCATATATCCCCACATTCGCTAAACACTAACTTCTGGGAACCCTGAAACATTAAAACTGAAAAGTTCAAATGCATATCCACCCAAACTGCTGACTTTCAACACTTAGGTGCCAGCTCAACTCTGAATTGTTCTCATGCAATTCGACTGAAGTCATTTCAATTGCACATATGTAAGTCAGCACTGAATTTGGGCTCTTCACATTAAACTACTGAACCCCTTTTCAAACTTGGCTTGCTTTTAAAGACTCCATGAGATCTATAAAACAAGTTTAGTTATAAGCTTCTAGCTGCATCTGTTTTTGTCTAACTGTTTGGCTATTGACTGTTTTTTATACTTCTGACCACAACATAGAGAGAGAAAAAATATTTTTTCATGCTTGTGTAACTTAAAGATAGTCTAAGCAAAATCTATGGAGCTCTCAAAAACATTGAGCTTTGGGCAAAGACACAAAACATGGAAAGTCTTAACCTGAAAGGAATTTTTTTTGGAGAAAGTTATGAATAACTGAAAGAGAAAGGTTAGAATGGAATATTCTTCAATGTAGTGGGTGATTTATTTCATTGTATACTGAATACATAATGTGTAACCAAAACAAGACATACATAGACTAAAGTCAAGTTACTTACAATAATTCTATGGTAGGAAAACATGTCCTAACTAGGGTGTTACAAAAAGAACTTCTGAAGCAACTTTAGAAATAAATCACGGGTATAGAAGAAACTGGACTAAATTCAGTACTGGTGTAAATGGGCACTGTTCAATTTCAGTGAGTGAAGTTATATCTATTTACATCAGCACTGACTTTGAACTGCTATATCCAACCTTCGATAGCTCTACAGTCTATGATAACGCTGATAGTGGCTGGAGCAGACTATGAAGAAGTGCTGCTGAGACAGTTTGCCTTATAAAACATTCATGTTTTATTACAGGGACAAGATGGGTGAAGTAATATGTTTTATTGGACCAACTTCTGTGGGTGAGAGACCGGAAGAAGAGTTGTGTCAGCTCAATAGCTTGTTTCTCTGACCCACAGAAGTTGGCTCGATAAAAGATATTACCTCATTCCCTTGTCTCTAATATTGTGGGACCAACACTGCTACAACACCACTAAATACAAATATTTTATTAATTACATTATATTATTTTCATAACTCTTAGAATATCACTGCCTATATTTCCCTCCAAAATATTGGTAATATACTCAGATAGTTTGGTGTTGAGATTGTCTTATTATAAGTGTATAACACAATAGCAGCCACAAAATAGCAAGATTCTATAATCTAAGCCTCCTAATTTAGTGCCAGTGTAATAGGTTTGCCACTAATTTATTTTGATCATATTTCATTGGTAATAACTTGTTTAAATATGACAATTATATGAGTGGGTGGATATTAGAAATGGTCAGAAGAAAGATGATTTTCTCTCCTCCCTCCTCCAAATGCTGTGCTATGTAGGTTTGTAATTCATTTTTTAGTCCTCTAAGGTGTGTACAAACCATAGCATGATGTTGAAAGAAATACATCTTTGCTTTTAATGCTTACTGTTTAAACATGTTACAGTAAAATTTGTGTGCATTAAAAAGAATGACTCAGTGATGAGAGGATACTGTAATGTTTTCAGTGGACAGCTCAGCTGGTAAAGGCTGCATAAAATAGGTGAACAGCAGCCTCTTGTGGCCAAAAAAAAACAAAAAACAAAAGAACAGCCTCTATATTTAACAGCTAATGTTAATCTTTTTAAAAGTGTAGCAGTGTATTAAAGAGATATGGTGGATGAGATAAATACCATATCCTGGGTAACTGAACAAGACAGTCCTGGGGGAAGAAAAAGCTTTGATAATGTCTATTTATTCATTCCCTTGGAAGTATCTGGCATAGGCCACTATCAGAAGACATCATAAGTGGCTTGACTGACCATTGGTCTGACCCACTATTACCATTTTTTATTCTTAAGAAAGTTACTTAAGAATTTATTAGAGTTTGATTTAAGGATATTCAGGGTTTTTGTTTTTTTTTAAAATGTGATGATCACAGTTTGTGTTTTAATGGTTATAGAAATTTTGGCATCTACTGTCACCCTAATTGTCTGACCTTTCTGATGTCCAACTGTGGAAAATTTAAGTCATATATTGCGGGCCCACCCACTTGGCCCTGAGGCCCACCTACCTTAGCCTCTGGCAGCAGCATAAATTTCGCCGCTGCGGCTGTGTGGCCACCCAGCAGCTGTGAACGGGGCCGAGGTGCTGGCACAAGTGCCTCTGCTTCACTCATGGCTGCGGGGCCCAGGAGCCACTAGCAAGACATCGGTGCCTCTGCCCCACTTGCAGCTGCAGCCACTGGCTGCTCCCACCGTTGCAGCATTTAAGTTCGCACTGCTGCAGCCTGTGTGCATGTCTATCCCCCTCTTGGGGGAGAGGGGGGTAAGCTTCCAGTCACATGACCAGAAGTTGCTCTTAGCTGACCCCACCCTGCACTTGCAGGGGCCCAGCCAGAAAACAGGGGCTAGCTACACCCCTGAATTGAAAATATAATCAAAACAGGTATCACCTAGTTAAAAAAAAATAAAAATTGTTATCTGCCATCCCTGATCATAATACATATATGCAAAGCAGCCTATTTAAGGTTGCGCAGACAACCTTAATTCTGGTATTTCTTATTTCTGAATGCTAATTTGCAGCCTAAAACTTCTATGTGAATATACAGACACTCATATAGATTTGGCATGTAACAGTTTTTTTTAAAAGCACACTAAACACCCTCCCCAGAAGTTCTATCACATAGAAACATGCTGGTTCTCATTAAAAAAAAAAAAGAAAAAAAAAAAGAGAACTTTTAGATCCACAGCACAGGCCTCTGCTACTTAAATTAACAGAATAACTTAAAGCAGTGACGTTATCCTCTGTGTGGGATAGCCACTAAATTTGCCAGTGGGTTTTACAGCTATTTGATGACAGAGGAATGTTGAATCTTAAGTATCTTTGGTTCTATTCCAGGTTTTATGGGGTGGGTAAGTCCTTGATTTTGCATGATTGTTTAAGTGTTTCAAGGGGACGGTAGCTATCGGGAGGGGGGGAAAAAAATCACCAAAAATGTTACATGATTTACAGAAAACTCCTTGTCCAAGTCCCACTCTCAGGATCCCAACAAGGCCAGTCAAGGACAAGGATCAAACCTGAGGCTAGGACTAGCGGAAGAGTTCATAGTCAGGTTCCAGGACAGGGTTGATACCATAGGTCAGAGTCCAAGTTAAGTTGAAGTGTCTGAGTCAGTAGGCAAAGTACAAATCAAGGTGAAATCAAAGCCAGGGGTTCAGGAGCAGGAATGCCTGTGGCAGTTACTAGGAGCCATGCTCTTTCCTGTCAGTGGTACCCCTGACTTTATATTCAGCTGTGAGATGGTTTTTCTGTCTTTATCAAGGATAACCTTTCAATGTAGTCAGTTTACTCATTTCAGACAGGGAATCCCTCAGTCTACCCCTATGACTCTCAAATACAGCCCTTCTATCAAGGCCTGACACTTAATTCAACAATTCCTTCAAACACAGATATATTCTTTATTCAATCTTATTAATACAAAAGAATTCTAAAGAAAAACCTGAAAGCCTTAAGCTACTATGATTTTTACACTAACATACATCATCAATAAAACATTTAAATGCAGCACTTATCACTCTGTGCGATACAAAGGTAACTATACAATTAGGTAATTTAACATTTAACTATTCTAATACTAAGCCTTAACCACCTAAGCATTCAGCAAGTGTGGATCAGACAGGTGCTGAAGGGATAGAGGATTGCTTCTCACTCAGGCTGCTGGCATTCAGCTATATTCACAGGCACACTCAAGCAGCCTTATAGGACAGGTCTTCAGTGACGGTGAAATTTGCTGCTCTCAGATCAAACATTCTAATTGACTGAGTGGGTCTGTGACTTCCTCAGTCAGTTGGGAAGTTAATCAAGTAACTCCAGTCTCCAGGGGCAAATTACTGCAGGAGATCCCACATTGTGGGGACCCTCCTCCCTGCCAGTGCTGGGAGGACAGGGCCACCCTAGGTCAGAGGCTGGGCTCTGTGCACCTGCCCTGCCCCTGGGCCGGCTGTTCCGCTCCCGGGGACAGGGCAGGATGGGCCGGCTGGCGTGCTGTACAGCCTCCAGTATGGCCTTCTAGGGTCCATGGCCCTGGGAGGCTGCATCAGAAGCTGCATCGCACACTAGTTGGCCCGGGGATAGAGTGGTAGGAGCGGAAGACCAGGGCCCCAGGTGGGGGGAGGGGCACTAGTGGGGGTCCAGGCCCCAGGCAGAGGGGCCGATCAGTGGGTTGGGGCCCAGGGCCCCAAGGCCTTTAATCCACCCCTCCCAGCCCCTCAACTGAAGTAGTGCTGAGTTGACAGGAGGCCATTTCCCATCGACTCGGCACCCTAAAGACAGTGGCAATAGGCATTAGGCAGTCAAAAGGAGATGCGCAAGTTAAGTAATTTTCATATCTCCTTTCGACTGTTGCCAAAATCCCCCTGCAGAGTAAACCAGGGCATACTTACAAGCTTCTACAGAGAAATCCCTTTGGTTCATCTAAGAAAGGTCCTTCTGATCTATCTAAACAAGAAATTACCTTTCAGCTATGAGCACATGGCAGGGACTGAGTTGATCTGATTCCCCAAACCTAGGGCAAATTCCTTGATTTCCAGCCATGCTTACTGCAGGTTTTCTGGATTTTTTCCTCACTCCAGGATCAAACAAGTGTCCGTGTTCTCCTGCTTTTTTCTCTCTGTCTGTGGCTCTCGTACGTCCACTTTGCTCTAGTCTTCCTTTCACTCTGCTGCAGCTTTCTTGTCTTTCTTCTCTACTGCCTGGCTCTCTCAGCAGTTCTCTTCATTCTCTATGCAATCTTGCTGCTCTTCTTCTCTACTGAATTTCACTGGCTGACAGTTGGTTATTTATAATCTGGCCAGGGGAAGAACCAGGTAGCAGGTAGAGGAGAGGAATGGCAGGTGGGAGGGGTTAGGAGGGTGCTTAGGATGTTAGGTAGATGAGGGACCACCTGGGAGTGGCATGTACAGGACTGAACTGTAAAAATTGGTTGGCTGGGAACAGGAAGGAAGGGGAACGTCAGGATGGGTATGGGAGGCTCTGTGAAGATATGTAGGTTATCAAGTATGGGAGGGGCACATCATATCAGGATGGGTGGGGAGAGATCTATGTACAGGAATGATCTGTTTGTAGGGTATCATTAGGGGAAGAACAGAGGCACAATGTTCTGAAGGCTACATGAAGGGTAAGTATGGGGACATTAGGAATAGGGGAGGATGAGAAATGACATCCTAAGCACCGTATAAGGGATACATAAGGGGAGGGGGAAAGGAAATAAAGGATCCCTATGCCCGATTTACCCTGTTTCCTATCTTTACCTGTTTGTTTATGTAAAACACCACAGAATGTTTTATTACTGATCCCACTCCTTTACGCATCTTACTGAATTACCTATGAACATTTAGAATTTTAAACTGCATTTGAGGCTTTTCTGTTAGCCTACATTTCTAAATTTGATTAATAGGTTTACGCAGCTTTTGGACAAAAATCTTGGTCTACACCGTGGCCAGCCTTCGTGAAAATGACATCCTGGACAAACATATTTTGGCACCCTTTCTTGTTATGGGATGCAAGGGGTGAGACAAAAGGTCCTGGAGACTGCTAGGAGGCTGTTCCTTCTTGGGGTGCAAGGGCTGTTATCCCACAAGGCACTCAGGACTGACGGGCTCATTCCTACAGCAGACTTTTACAGAAACATTAAGCAGACCTCTAAGAACAGTGGGCAATAGTGTAACCCAAAACTCCCATACATAGAAGTAAGGGGGTGCAAGGTGCCCCTCATTCTCCTGCACCGACTACCCATATTGTAGAGAGCAGTGCTGGGGCATGGGAAAGAAAAGCAGGCTCAATAGGACTATTAATGCCCCTCCCTTCCAGGTGTGTTGGGAGTGGAAAAAGCCGTGCAATCAAAGTAACCTGTAACAATTCTACATCTGGCACAAAGTATTTTTTCACTACCCACCCCAGCACTAGATAAGGCCTAGGAACCAGCCCATCCCTTTGTGTGTTCCTAGAGCAGTCCAACCTCTCATCCTTTACACAGGACTTCGCTGGTGGAGGAGGGCGGAGAGATAGAATACATAAAAGAAAAACCATTCCCCCCACAACTCTGATTTCCGAGACGATTCTCGGAAGAATTCATGAAAGGATAGATGATTCTACAAGTCAGATGCATGAAGCCGTTTAACAAAAAATTAAGATACTTCTGAAGTGTTTTATGGGCAGAAAAGGAAGAAAAAACCCAACCAGTTCAGCCAGCAAACTATTTCCCTACATTTTGGTCCTTTTACAACTAGCATGTAATAGCTGATTGCAGTTAGAGTAGCTCTTTGTTAAGTAAACAGGATTATTTTGCTTTACATCTTAACATTTCCGAGGTTGTTGGATCATGTAAATTCTTTTGGGCCATATGATCTTCTCCAGGGCTGGTTGTGGCTTTTGATGAGCCAGTTGCACTGCTGCTGCAGGAAATTTATGGCTGATCTGGAAGATTAAAAGGAAAAAAAAAAGTAATAGGAATAGCAGAAGAGTACTTTTCTGCTATTCCTATGCTGAATTACACCTTGGCACAATTTTTTTTGTAAAGCTTTGACATTTTACCAGACCAATCTTAAGTGTCTGCCTTTGAAATGAAGAGTATACATCTAAGGGTATGTCTACACTGCTGGCTCCTTGGGGATTGATGCAGCAGCATTGATTGAGTGGGTCATCATGGAGACTGGCTCAGTCAGTTCCTGAAGTGCTCTCCAGTCACCACCATTAATCCACCTCCCTGAAAGCAGCGAGGCTTCACTGACCGAAGAGTGTCTTGTGTAGACACAGCACATTGATGCCACTGCTGTACAGCAACCGAAGTAATTTCCATTGACCACAAATGGCAGAGTAGATCAAGCCTGAGACATGGTAGCTCCCCATGTCTAACTAGTGGTGTCAAAGAGACAATGTGAGTGAAGCACTATCTTTCACTGAACCAATTTCTGCTGTCATCATCTACATAGAACTAAAGTTATTTCAGCCTGGTTAATATGCAAACAAATGACCCAAAACAGAGAGAGACATTAATGCCACTACAAGAGGTGCCAGACTGAGCCACTCAGAATTCCAGCTGCTATTAAAGTCATTCTCAAGCTCTCCATGTCTCAGGAATCTGGGAGGTCAGAGACTGTGGAAGGAATGGTAAATTAGAACAGAGAAGTCAGGAGGCTGAGGAAAACAAAGGGAAGAGAAAGAAGGAAGGAGAGCCATGTGTATTGCTAGTCCTAAAGAAAAAGAAAAAAAAAGTCTGAGCTAATTTAATCTCTGCTGTGACTTCCTCTGAGCTTCAGTTACACACCTGGGATTTGATCCAATGAGTTATTGTTACATACAATATTTATATGCTGAAAATGTCTTTAATTGAGGCTTCACGCAAGCTGTAGGCAAAACTAAGGGAACAGAATTGGCTCCGGCTTAGGGCTTTAATGATATTCTGCCTATATTACAGAAACACAATCTTTAAAATCATATACAAGGAGAGTGCAAGTTAAAAAAGTGGCTTGTAAAACAAGTTCTCTCAAAATGGAGTGTGGAAGTGGGGTCCTACAGTGCACCATTACAAAATGCACTGGATGTTGCTGTGGCTATCGGCAAAACTGACAGGGAAGATGGCACATACATGGTTCTCTAACAGAGAACTGCAGTACCATGGGAGTAAATGCAAAGGCAGGGGCCTGGAAACAAAACTGGAATCTCCAAAGGCTCATATCAATCCTCACTCATGATGGGGGCAGGGACTATTGGACAGTGCTGGGGCTACTCCTTATGTACTCAGTGTGTGATGTCCAAGAGGATCACTTGTGGCTTTTTTGCCAATGCTGGCTTGCCTTCCTCATGGATATTTTGCTGGGGCTTTCTTCACAACTTGTCAGGGCTGATGGGCACCTGTCCTTGGAATGCTATGTAATCCCTTCTGATGCTTCACACAGGTGATCTCCTTGCTCATGTAGATAGCCCACCAATCTTGAGATTAAGGCACAGGACTAGGATCCAGGTGATTTGCATTCTATTGGCACTGGCTTCCAGAGCCCCCTCAACAGTTATTTCCCTCAAGCGTTTAATAAATCTGAAATGAATGTGGTACTTCTAAAAACAAACTATACAGTATCCTGGTGTAGCCAAAGATCTGTGTGTATTTGTGTACTATTAGCAATAAGAGTGAAGGAAGAAAGGAAGTTCAAAGTTACATCTTGGTAAATTAACATTTGAGAAATATCACAGCCTCTATAGAAAAACAAAACACCTCATCAATTGATTTGTAGAATTTTTTTTTAAGTATTTAGTTGAACCCAGGACATAATCCCACATCCAGCATATTAGAGCAGTTAAGATGAGCCAGTTTTCTGTTTTAAACCCTTGGTAGCATCTCTTTATAAGATTAAACAAGTATGTGTGTCCTATTCTGCTAAGTATACTTACTTTTTCCAGGGTATCGACTAGTAAAGCCCCCATATTTTGCATTTTTGTAGCATTAACAATTGAGCTGCAAAGCAAGAGACAGACATTTAGGATTTTTGTCTCCCAGAAGACTTAGTTTTATTCTCAAGGTTTCTTTTAAGGATATAAAGAACATAGCCTTTGTGATTCATGTAACAGATCTGTGGTATGGGAAAAATAAAAAAGTTTTATAAAATCACCTCCCTACAGTTACAGGGTATATAGCTTTTCCTCATAATTTGTACTCAGAAACAGGTATCTAGAAACCAGATCATATTTTTCCATGGTGCTTAATACTGAAGAAGGCCTCTTGGATGAGACAATTTCTTTGCATGTTGGTCGGCAGCTTCACTGATGCCTAGCAATGTTTCAAGAAGTCATAATAAAACACAAGAACTACCCGGGGTACTTCTACACTGCAATAAAAGACAAGTGGCATGGCAGTGGCTGGCCAAGGTCAGCTGGCTCAGGCTAGTCAGACTCAGGCTGCAGAGCTAAAAATTGCTGTGTACATGTCGGTGCATGGCCAGGAGCTCCAGCTCTGAAATCCTCCACCCACTGAGCCACCTGGCATTTGGAGCTCTTACATAGTTTTATCTTGAAAATAAAGTTCACTATTCCCTGCACAAACTATGTCAGCAATCATTTCTTTCTTTCTTTTTCTAATGGATCTTGGAATCAGCTCTTTGTTTACTAGTTTTGTGCACCAGAATGAGTACTTTCAGCTCAGCCTAGTTCCAAGAATAGTGTTTTAGTTCAATGTCTTCAGAGCCAGCAAAGGAAGTACATTGTTTGATTTCTGTGGGTGTGCCAAATAGTGGCAATTTGTTTCTCATCTTTAAGAGCAGCAAAAAAATTAGGATTTAGGGGATTTCCAGCAGATAATATTTTTAAGAGAATCAGATTTACAGCTGAAACTTGGGTTTAATTGCCAGGTCAGCCACAGACTTTCTATGTGACCTTGGACAAGACACTCTGGGCTTGTCTACATGGAGACTTAGGGTAGGGATGTGTTCACTGCAGATGGAAGATGCAATTCCCAGTGAGGGTAGGCAGACTTCCACTTACTCAGTTTGAGCTAGCAAGCTAGAAGAATAGTGTGGATGTTGCTGCATGGGCAGCAGTTTGAGCTAGCTGCCAGAGCTTAGATCCAGGGGTTGTGCAGGCTTGGATTTGGGTGGCTAGCACAGCTAGCTCCAGATGCAGTGGATTCTTCCTGCGCTGTCACAGCGGAGGATATCTGGAAAGCTGTCTTCCAAGGTTCTCCCTTGTTAGCCTAGCTTAGCAGGTGTGCTGAGAACAGGGCTGGGGGCAGAAGAGATATTTTGGGGACAAGGCCACAATATACAGCTCTGTAGCCAACACAGCAGCTGCCTGGGTGACATGGGCTCCCCGCCCCCAATATGGCAGCCAGTCCCTGGGGAGAGGCCCTGGGGCCAGAAGGCACTCCCACCCCAGCCCAGCCACACTCCAGCCAGTCTGCCCTCAGAGGCAATGCTGGCTTGTGTGTGGTGCACGCCCCCCCCCCCCCAAACAGTGCAGCCCCCCAGGGCCCTGGAAAGCTGTGCTAGAGTGGAGACTGCACAGCACACAGTAGCCAGGGAGCCAACAGGCGCCACCCTACCCTTGAGGGGCAGACCAGCCAGCCTAGTGACAGGGTGGGAGCGCAGAGCCTGGCCTCTGGCCAGGGCCACCAGGGCCGCCAGCGCCAGTAGAGCAGGAACATTCTTAGTTAATATTCAATGCTGGGGGTGGGGGGGAGAATCAGGTAGGGGCTTTAGGGGCTGGAGCATGGGCCTCCCCTTTCGGCCAGGGCCTGAGGCTTCAGCCCCTTTGATAATCCAGCCTTGCCTGGGGCTGCTATAACATACATATAGGGCTGTCCCTAAGGTACAGTAGGGGTCATTCCAGGGTCAGAAGGGTGCTTAAAGCCACCTTATAGCCCCATTTCCTATTAATGTCTTACTTTCCCTGAAATGCAATGGGTACAAGACCTGAATTTCTAATGTTAAAAATACTCGGGGGGGGGAAGGGGGGAAGATTTAAAGAGTTTATAGATTCTACAGTCACACAGTACCATTAGATCACCTAGTCTGACATCTTCTATGTCACAAGCCATTAATTTTTTCCCAGTTATCCATACTGAGTCCAATAACTTGTGTTTGACTAAAGCTTACATTTGTATTTGGGGTAAAGCATAACTTCCAAAAAGGCATCTGGTTGATTTGAAGACACCAAGTGATGGAGAATCCATCATTTCTCCTGGCAGTTCATTCCAATAACTACTCTTTTTAAAAAAACCACATGCTTTATTTTTAAATTGAATTTATCGGGCTTCAGCTTCCAGGAAGTGGTTGTTATGCCTTCTCTTCTATTTTAAAAAGCTATTTAGTACCTGAAATTTCCCCTCTGTGAAGGTACTTGTACATAATCAACTCACCTTTTTCTTCTTTTTGTTAAGATAAAGAGTTGAGGTCTTTACATTTCCGACTGTAAGGCATTTTTTCAAGCCCCCCAATCACTAAAATAAAGCTTTTTAAAAAGGAGACTATAAAGAAGCAAAAATGGGTACAATCCAATTTTTCATCTTTTCAGATTACCTTCAGATTTTGCCTCTCATTTATATCCTGCTCAGTTTAATGATTACCAGTTACATCATTCAAAACCATAGATCTTTTTTCTTTTTTGAAACATAAATCCACCTCTCTCTTAATGTTACCCTTAAAAACCATCAAAATGTAACTGCAGATAAGATACCTTGTCTTCTCTTTTCCAGGGTTCTTGAGATTTTTCTCAACAGCTCCATTTTCTTGCTTTTTGGAAACTCTCCTTCCTCCAGCTTTGACTGTTAGAAGGAGACAATTTACATGGTGCAAATAGTATTAACAGCTACAATAGTGTTCTTCATGAGGTTGATTTGTTTTATTTTAAGAAAAAGCTGCATAATGTATACCAGGAAAACTGTTAATATGAGGAAAACTGGTAATAAGATTAATTCTCAAGAGATTTATTTTGAACTCTTTATTATCCTTCTACTGCAATGTGGGTGGACATTCAAAACCAAAATGATCTCAAGAGAACCACCCAAGATTCAAAACCTTAAACTATTGGACTACATCACCAGATCAAATTCAAGCTAGTTCAATCCAAAAGGCCATGTCTTTAGAAATAGAAACTACATTAGTTCTAAAAATTTGGCTGCTATCATACATCCCTTCCCTGAAATCTTAGATCAAATTGTTTATATATTTGGTTTTTTAAAGTTCTTCAACATCACTTTTCAACACAACATAGAATTAATAGCAGTAAGATTGTTTACATGATTTATTCAAGATACACCCAGAAAAAAATTGTACACATAATACCAGTTATAATGCAGATAGGAATTAATTGTATATTTATCATGCGATAGTGTTTTCAAGCTTAATTATTATTTATTAAAATGCCTGCCAATCACAAAACCAATTCATACTGATTAGGCTACAGATGACCTAACAATAACAATGTATGTGTTGAGCAGTGTCAGACAAATGCAACTTTTTAAAGGAACATGTAATGATATTTCAGATAACTTGTCAAAGCAAATACCTTCTTCTGTGCAGAAGGGTATTTGTAAATTTTAAAACTGTCAAAGTAAATAAGAACAAGCTGACTACAGATTTTTTTTTTGGTTCATTTAAACTAGTTGTGTAAGGTTTCTATTCTACAATTTTTTTTTAAGTGCTAAGACAGATCTGTAGTTTTTTGGGGGTGGCAAAAGAAGGAAATGAAAATGATTGTTTTTAAAAGTACTTTCAAGAGGCTGCAGAATTCCATCAAATAAGTAGTATGTTTACCAAGACCTGCTTCATAAGTGTATTTATCTGTTTATTGGAGACAGTAATGTGCACATGACACAAAATGCAACCATTTTCCACTTAAGCTATGTATTTAATGGCTATATACAAGTTTTATTTATATTTCTCCTCCCTAGACTAGAACCAAGAGTCAGCCATGCACTGGACCACATGACCTTACAGGGTTCAAGTGTTAGGATGATAATATATACAATATAAAGAGAGAGAGAGAGACAGACAGACAGACAGACAGACACACACACACACACACACACACACACACTGGAGGGGAAGTTATTGAGCATTTAGAAAAGAAACTACTGAACATACACTTTATATTTCACCAAATACTACAGGATTTTTAGTATGTGAAGTTAGTGCACATGGGGCAGTTACAAAATTGTAATAAGAGCAAAGCTTTCTGAAACACAGTAAATCTTCACAAAACTAGCTAATGTATAGAGGGACTGCTTAATATTTGCACAACTTTGAATACTTAAAGCACCAAATAAATGCCAGCTATTATTACAACAAACCATAACTGCTTGAAAGGAGCAGTTATGGTACTGCATGAATGATCTTCAAGTTATGTCACCAAAAGCACCATCTAACATAACATCTCAGTGGTTATTTGTTTCCTGTTAGGTGCCAAAAAAAGACAACTTGCATTCAGGGTTATTTAAATGCGGTAACAAATCATACATTTTGTTATTCTTTGATAGCACCTTAACAGAGTTGCCAATCTAGTGTTTGGGAGTTTCAATTCAGGATTACAGAACTGACTATGATGTCACAAACACTCAAATGTTATTTCACTGGATAAACAGAAGGAAGCATGTGAGAAGAGAAACAGCTTTCATTTACACACAGATGTTACTTAAAATTTATACAGCAGCTATAAAAGTACAGTACCCTTCAAACAAACGGGACTGCAGACTGGTCACAAAACCTTTGTAACTCAGTTTATATCCTGCAATCTGGATGTTACAGATGGAACCTTACCCTGGCAATGGGCTCCATTTAAATTACTGAGGTATTGCATAGGTACAGCTGGTACCCACTAACCACACTAAACGGGTTAGGTACAGGTATCACTAGGTACAGGTATACAGTAACCAGACCAAAGTGCAAGATCTGGATCTAAAATTTGTTATTAGCAATAATGGCACTAGAAGAGGACTGCTGTTAGTGTGCTATTGATAAAATGTTAAGGGCCCAATTCTGTAGAGAAGTACATGCCCACAGCCTTTGGTGCAAGCTTTGCGGGTGTAAAATCTGCAAGATGGAGTTTTAATTTTGTAAAGCAATTCAGAAAGTGGCTGTGATTCCTTAAAGGGACATTGTCAAATTTGGAAAGTTTAAAAGAAGATACACCCTTCAATCCCTCCATACACTCCCTACATCAGTGTCAATCCCCCCTCCCCCACACTTTATTTTTAAAAGTTGAGTTATTCTTTAATTAAAGGAAAATTCAAACCAACTGAGGCAGGGATTCAGGATTGAGTCTATTCACAGCTCTGATGGACAATCTTGAGACAACTTGTTTTAAAATAGCTGCTAGCTTTGGATGCCTGACTGAAGACAAACCGCACCTGATTGTAAGGTGTCACTGCAAATGATCTCATCACTCACAGAAGTATCCGCTCAACTCCCTAGGAAACATTTCTTTTCACCCTCACAGGAACACCTTCACTCAGATTTAGGCTTCTCAAATAGCAAGAACTGCAGAAATCCTGTCTGGTTACCACCATCCTGAGGAGAAAACCCTAGGATGGCAGACAGTCAGGGGTTAAAGTAAGGGGGAACGCACCAGAACACAGTTCCGGGGCCCACAAATTTGAGGGACCAGAGTTCCAGGGCCCCTAAAAATAGAAAAATCCAGCAGAAGGCATGTTCCACCCTGCCCTGGCTGCTGGCAGGTCCTACGCCCCACCATTTTAATCACAATACTTATTGTGTTATGCAGTGTTTGCTAGCTGTGACAATCATTGCTATAGACAAAGCCATAAAAAATGATAGCTATTTGAATGGAGCCATAACCGATGCACGCGGTACTGAGAAGTGGCTGCAGATGCCTACCTGGGCTGGGGCCCGCACGTGCATGAAGGGGGCCCGTCAAATTATACTGTAACCCCTGCAGACAGTGGGGGGGGGGCGGAGCTAAGTGTCCCTCCCGCAGGGAGTGACGGGGAAATCACCACGTGTGTCCCGCCTCGGGGGCTCACACTGGCCGGGGGACAACCCCGCCCGCCCGCCCGCCCGCCGGCCGAGAGGAGCCAGCAGCGCAGAGCGGGGCCGGGGCACTGCCCTGCCGGCGGAGAGCGAGGCCGGGGGCGGAGGGTCCCCCTGCCGGGAGCGGAGACCAGCCCAGCCCAGCCCAGCCGGTGTCCCTGCGCCGCTCGCTCCCACCCAACCCCAACCAGCCGCCGCCCTGCTGAGCCGGGACCGCAGCCTACCTGCCGGGAGCCGCCCGCCTTTCAGCGGGGATGGCGGAGCCGGCGCGTCCTCCGCCATGGCAGGGGCAGGGGCAGGGGCAGTGCGGGCGGCGGCCCCGCTCCCAGGCCGGCAGAGGGGCGAGTTCGAGCTCGGCGAGACGCCAACACGCGGCCGGGGCGAGGAGCGCGCTGCTAGGGAGGTGGAGCTGGAAGGAGGCAGCGGCAGCTCTGCCCACGCAGCCCCAGCTCCGGCTCGCCGCTGCCCCGCCTCCAGAAAAGGGAGCCTGGGCGGGTGTGGGCGGTGCTGGCGGGTCTGTGGGTGGAGTGCAGCGAGCTGCTATGGAGCAGTGGGGCGGGTACAGTAGGAGGGAGGGGCTGTGGGGTGGGTACGGGGGGGGCAGGGGAGGGAGGGGCTGTGGGGTGGGTACAGTGGGGGGCAGGGGAGGAAGGGGCTG
>ML685793.1:3893989-3923038 GCA_007922175.1 Pelusios castaneus | reverse complement strand
TCCCACGAAAGCTCATGCGATTAATAAATCTGTTAGTCTTTAAAAGTGCCACAAGACTCTTTTGTCTTTCTACAATAGACTAACACGGCTACCCCTTTGGAATCTGTAAAGAAATACAGTGAAGAACAAGCAGAGAAAAAAAACCCTTAATACCAACACGAAAGCATACACACGAGGAGGATTTCCCAATACTAGGGACATACTAAGGAATAGTTATAGTAGATCAGATGCTGTGATACCTAATGATTGGCCTACACTGGGAATCATCCTCACTAGGAACCCTGATTTACAGCTTTTCCACCATATCTCCAGCAGGAAAGGGGTAGATGCAGCTGGCTCTGGTATTCAGTCCGGGCTCGTGGTAAGTCTTAAATGGGCCCAAATCTCAAACAAATGTAAGGCCCCATTCTGAAGGGAGCAGTAGGATCATATCATAAATGACAGCCTGTCTGCTAATCGTGCTTTAATCTTAGCGTGAGCATGCACAGATTTTGGCATCTTAGAGTCAGAGTTGTGGTCCTCATGGGGAGAGTATGGTATTGTTCTGGGTACTGGGGAGAAGAGCTGAGGGTTTGTCATGTGACAGTTATGGGGGGCTCTTTACAGATACGTGGCCTGATTTCCAGGTCCAGATGAGCTGTAATCACTGCAGAGGGGTGACACCAAGTGGGGCAAGTGTGACTTTATACCCCTTTGTGTCTTCTCAGTCCTTGGGCTGATTGGGAAGCAGTATGCCCCCTCAGTATAAAGTAGGAAACTCCAACAGCTCATCTACTTTATGCCAAGCTTCCAGTAGCCCGAAGAAGGAGTTCTGGAATTCAGCAATAGCCAGAGGTGTTTCTAGCCACGTCCCCGTCTCACAGGCAACCTCCTGAATGGAGGAGTTTGAAAGTGGCTGGCATGGAGCTACTATGATAATCAAATTCCAGAGGGGTGAGCATTTCTCTTATGCTGACTGGATCCACTGGGTTTTTATGCCCTTTTCATTGGCATGGAGCAGAGAGGTGGGTCCATGATGTAAGGCTGGGATGAAATTACTTACTTGAGTGATGGTCACCATGTAAGACAGAGAGACGCAAATAGAAGCTATGGTAAAGAGTGGTGGCGGAGGGAACTCAACCTGCCAGGATACCCATTGCATAATGGGGCATTACTGTAAAGTGGGTCCCAGATTGCTCCAGTTCCCCTGTGCGTCAGAGTCCTGGCCTGGACTATTGGATCTGTTGAATCTACAGTTAATTGGTATAAGTCAATGCTGCCTCAGGGCAGGCTATGGAGATGTTTACGGCTTATCTACCTAGTCTAATGACTGAAGCAAGCACTCTTTCTATTTGTATAGAAAACATAACTTGCTAGCCAGCACTATATTATGATGTCCTTTTGACTGGTCTGTATTCAAAAGAATGAAGCCAGTAACTAAAATTTTGCATCCACCCATGTTAATTGGTCTCCCCTTCTAGCCCTTAGTGTCACTCCCTGCACCTATAAATAATGTATAGGTCACAATTGGTATTTCCGCACGGCAGTTATCTTCAAGCTGTTTATTCATTCTCTTGTGACAGCTCTTTGAAGTTTTGATAATTTTTTATAGCACCACATCCACTACTGGCTATTGCTGGAGCTTCCCCAAAGAGGTGAAAATTTCCCCTGCGCATTCCTCTGCCTCAATTCTAGACCTTTTTATTAAGCTCATTGCGACCCAGAGACCAGGAGTGGTTTTCATAATGGTTTGGCTTGCATGAGCCAACAAGTGTTTCAAGGTAAATTGGTGTCCACAATCTCAGTATTCTCCTTGGGAATGTTTGTGAGGGTGAATTACAATGATAATCATTCTCACAATGACTAAATTTCTCTGCTTTGGGTAAAGAACCAATTTAAAATATTTACGGTTACAGAACTTCCCAGTGGAAGAGCAAATGCTTTGTTTTCTCCTCTGTTCATTGACAGAACTATGCGTGTTTAGTTTCTAGGGGACCACTTTTCTACTGATGACTGGTGGGTTTTCATTGTTCTTCATAAGGCCTTTTATCAGCCCAGAGACCTAATAACGTCTGGCAACACGCACCTTCTGAGCAATAATATTGGGGGTAATGGTAAAAGGCTATCACAGGACCTTATGATACCCTGAAGATCGGTCAGTATGCAGCTTGATTTCACAGTCCTTACTGGCTAGATCCCGTCTTATCTTCAGACAACTGCAAAATGATCATTCTTGTCTAAAAGTGCTTCACAGGCAGGTGTAATTTTCATTTCAATGTAAATGAGGATAAACCTTTTCATTTTATAGCTTGCACCAAGAACACACTGATTTATAACATCCTTACATGGTTTTGTATGACTACAGAGTTAACATCTGAGATGCAGGTTAAATTGAAACAAGATCCATTCTGAAAGATCTGCAGCTGGGATTTTCAAAAGTGCCTAAGCAGTTAGGAGCACAAGTCCCATTGTCCTTTAATAGGATTTGTGCTCCTTTGAAAAATCTCACCTTGTGATTGTATTGTTAATGGAGAAGTGGGGAATACCCTCAGATGGGTTAAAGGAATTCCCGAGGTAAAGCGGGCTCTCCCAAACTGACATGCATCCTATTATTTGTCCTCATTTCTTCACTGTAAGAAATATGCCTACTGTAGTCTGTTATCATAATTTATCATACCTGTCTACGTTTCTTGGACAGTGGAGTTATTTTTGTACTTCAGCGGAACATATGCCACACTAAATAATACTATGTGCATGAAATCAAAAGGGATAAGAATAGCTTGGGAAAGAACCACTCTGAGCTTTCTCCAATATACTCTCTCTACTCTCACTGGTTATGTGATTCCTGCCTCTGTGATACCTTCATTAAATATCACTTCCAAATTCCTCCTTTTTGCAGTTCTCCATTGACAGAGGAGTTTATCTGCTAGAAACAAGCCAATTTGCTATCAACACACACGCTAATATGATGGGCAGAGTGGGTGACAGTGAAGCAAAACAGAATGCAAATGTCAGACCAGCTTCTGACGTCTACATCACAGCAACAATAACTTGATTCACACTCATGGGAACAGTGTTTGATTTCTGCTCTCAGTCCCCAACTCCCATATACTGAGGTCCTCTGATTCTTGCTTCCTTTCCTGGGTGGTATTCACAGAGAATTCAGATTACTGGTTTTATTTCTATTTTGTGCTGTTCAATCAGGCATGAGAGAGGAGGCAGGCAGAGAGGAACTGAGATTAGCAATGGGAGGGGACCCAGCCAAAAGAAACAAGATCTGAAAAGGGCTGTGAAGGAGGAAAGGGAGAGGTTGTTCCAGGGGGTAGCATGAAAAAACAAATGGGTAATGTGTGTAAGGAGACAGAGAGCACAACTAAAAGACTGTCCCATCCTTTCTGCCACAGACCTGGTCACAATAATACTTGCTTTTGCCTCCTATTACTTGTAAATGTATGTGGGCTTGTGAGGTTAAACCCTGAGAAAACTGCAACTGGAGAAGAATGCTATAGCCTCCTGCGTAAGTTATCAAGAGCATGGCTTCCCAGTGCTCTCCTTTGGTTACCTGTACAGCCACACAGTCATTTTAAAGTCTTGGTCCTTATTTTTGAAGTGCTAATGGTCAGGATCAAGGCCAGAAGCCTAAAATACATACTTGTCCTCAGGAATCTCAACTATCCTCGGCAGCTTCTCCCAGGGAAAAATGTAACTGGCCACCAACCACTTGTCTGGCAAGATAAAGGCTTTTCTTAGGGACTAGAATTCTCCCCTAAGGTCTGACTCTACCCAAAAGCCTCACTATGCCCCAGCTCAAAAGCAAGATATTTCTGCAGACCTCCTTCAAGATAGACTTCTGAAGACCAAGGTACACGTCCGCAGACATGCTTTGTTTGCCAGAAGCTGGGAGTGGGTGACAGAGGTTGGAACACTTGATAACTACTTGTTCTGTTCATTCCCTCTGAAGCATCTGACATTGGCCACTTTTGGGAGACAGAATACTGGGTTAGATGGACCATTGAACTGACCCAATATGGCCATTCTTATGTTCACTTGCCTTCCTGTGCACAAAACAACAACATTGCCTACAAAAGCCATCCACTTTGCACCCAGGAGAGGAACTGGAGAGGAAACCCATTTGGCAGATGTTAGTTTCTGTACTACAGAAACTTGGGAAGACACTCTGATGCCATATAAGAACCTAAATAGATTAGAATAGCACTATAAGTAGGATAGTGTTTTTGTAACCAGTTCATGACACACTCCTCTGGCCCAGTCACTACAAATACTGTTAAGTTCTGTTCACAGCATGTGTTTTTCCACACTACAGTCATGTATCAGGTGGTTGAGTTTGGGCATACACATGGACTAAGCTGCCGACTGTGTTTGTATTAAGCCAACATAAGCCTGAATTCCGAAGTGGCTCAGCAGGAGAGAATATATAGAGGACATCTGCAATGAATTGTACCATTACCATGTGGAACAATCTGTGGAGCAGAGATTTTATAGCGTAGGCTGCTGGGAAATAGATGGATATTTTGTAGCTTTTTGCTGCACCAAAATTGTCAGGGAGCAGATTTGTAGTCGAGTCACTTTTTCAGGGATTTATCATGTGTGAAGACACCGAACATTCCTGGAAAGAGAAATTGAATATTGAAGGAAATTGGCAAGACTGGTGCCTTTAAAACTGACTCAGGAGCTGACATCAGTATCATTTTAGAAGGGACTTACAATCACCTTTAACTACTCCCAGAGCTGAAGGCACCTGACACAGATCTGTCTCTCCCTGGAGGTAATCTGAACTGCATGGGCTGCCACAGAAACAACTTACAAAAACAAAAGCTATGCATTCAGAGAGCAAGTTTCCAAAGCAACCTCTCAGTCCTCTCAGCCACAGCATGGCAGACATGATGGGCCTAGTGAGGAAGGTGTAGGAACTCAAAGGAAGGTTTTGAAAGAAGAGCCAGTATGAATCAACTTGAGATAATGCTGAATCATATAGTGAACAAATACCAATACAAGACAAAATCTGTAAGGGTGTGTCTACACTGGCAAGTTAGGTCAACTCAAGGACACTTAAATCGACCTAAACAAAGCTGCGTCCACACTGGGCTTTTCTTAAGTTGACTTAAGCATTTCCTTAAGTCGACTTAAGGAAAGCTTAAATCGACTTAATAGCACCTACTTTTAGGTTGACTTAAGCCTTAAGTTGACTCCTTAAATTGATTTAAGGCCAGTGTAGACGGGGATTAACGCTAAATCGACTTTATTAAGTTGACTTAAAGCCAATATAATGGCTATATCTGCTGTTGTCGACTTAACAAAGTCAACTTAAAGTGTAATCAATTTGTTAAGTTGACTTAACAAAGTTGACTTAACTTTGTAAGTGTAGACATAGCCTAAGAGACTAGCTGCAGTATTATGCTAATTCAGGGGTATCATATTCTGGTGGTAGCAGACTGTTTTTCCAGGTATATAGAAATAATGTACTTGAAAGACAAACAATACAGTGTTATCTGAGAAACTAAAGTTCACTTTTGCTCACTTCTGTGTTCTAGAACTAATGACAGACAATGGACCACAATTCACTACAGCAGAATTTAAGTCATTCTGAACAAAATAAGATTTTGATCATTACTAGCAACGCATATTATCCACAAGTGAATGGAGAGGCTGAGAGAGCTTACAGATAGTCAAGAAAATCCTACAGTAGGATCTTACTCTACTTTTCTGCGTTACAGATCAACACCAATAATAGCTACTGGATATAGTTCACCAAATCCTACAGAGGATCCTACTTCACTTTTCTGAGTTCCAGATCAACGCCAATAACCACAGCATCCCATAACACATTGCTGACGGTCTTTACTCCAACCATCTCAGGTTCAGTCTCAGAATAAGCCCCAATGACAGGGGAGACATACAAATCATATGTAGTCTACTAGCAAGAACTATGCCATTATTCTTAGTGTAACTCAAAGGCCTAAATATATCTGTTCTTTAAGATGTGCTATAGCGCGGTCATTTACCATGCTACTGAACCATGTGTCCATCTGCTACTACCAACAGCCAACACCTTTTGTGCCGAAATGTAGTTTATATAGACTAAATATCAGTGGCTAAGTAGTTCACATCTGCACAATTCAGCAAAGAGACGTGCAGTGATTGTTTTTAGACTTTCTGCTCTAAACTCCAGAGCATCAGAAGTGAAATTACATTTTTGATGCTCAGTTTTTTTACAGCTATTTTTCTGACTTCTTAAGAAGTGTTAACTGCCACTTGATTTCTATGTTTCAGTAATTTGCCTCTAGGTGGCAGACAGGCCATAATAAAGCCAGATGGGAGAGGCGGACACTGGGATTCTGTTATCTATAAATTACTTTGGCTTCGCTGTAACACATACACAAACTGGCTGACAGCTAAAGTCTTTATGCTTATTTACTTACAAATGATAATAATCTAAGAGGCAGAACTAAGCTGGGGGCAGGGAGGGGATTGGTTTGAATTTGTGTTTTATTTTTTGTGTGTATTTTTGGCACTATCTTTGTAAAATACAGCAGTAAATGAAATCACCCACTCAGCAATGGAAGCTCTGGCAAGTTAATCTGAGATAAGCATCTCCGTTGTCCTCATCACTATGTCCCCAAGATGAGAAAATAGTATTTAGGATTTTACTGCTATGGTAAAGATAGGGGAATAATAAATTGCAGATGTTGTAGAGCAACCTTTACCAAGACAAACAGGTACTATTGATACAAATGCAATTCCACAGCGAGGCAAAGAATGAACTATAACAAAGCAAATTGCCGTCACAGCTAATTGAGCAAGGAGTACCACCTGCCCATGGGTTAATTGAGGTTTACTTACATACTGTACATCAACATAGTTTTAGATGCTGAGGTGGAGTTGCAAGAAGGGAATGTCATGTTTCCCAACTGAGTATGTCTACTAGTCACTATTCCAGTATAAAATGGAGTGTGCAGTATGAAACAAAAATTAAAAGTAGTGTTAAGAGTCAGACATGTGCCACAAAACGCTGGCACGGACACTCATCCACATAAAACTCAGATACTTTCAAAAACAAAACATATTCAACTGTGTTATCACACAATCAAAACGCCAAGTAATGTTAAAAACATCAAATTTACTTTTTGCTCTTTCTACATGATATTTGCTTACTTTTTGGATTGTTTGGGAGTTGCCTATAACAGCAGACAAATCAAATACTATTGTTTTTGGTTGTCACACCTCACCGACTCTCAAAACCCGGTTAAATCTGCTTTCTGCCACGGTTTATCCCAAAGCCCTTTAGAATGCCTGAGTTTTAGACATGGGGTTACAGAACCTTATATAATAGAATAGCCCTGCTGGATCAGATGTTTGATAAAATGTCACTGTGATACTGAGTGTGACTATGCCAATCACTCTGCTGCTCATTTGCCCGCCCCATAGCCTACACCAGAGTCTTTTGCCACCCTTTTCTAGTATTGCCAAGGGCAAAGGGGATCGCAACTTCATCTTTGCTTCCACCGTTACCCAACACTGCTTAGACTGTTACCTCACTCCGGATTAAAGTTACTTCAGGCACCTTCTCCCAAGAACAGGCAAGCCAATTTAGCAGCCTCCCCATCCAGTTCTGGCTGCCTTAAATAGAAACAGAAACGCCTTGTCATAGTAAAGAACATACTGAAAAAATAAGTTAAACAGAATAATACTTAGCTTGTGACTGCGAAAAGCGTGGCCATGAGGGCACCAAAGCTTGGGCAGAGAATTGTTAGGGATGTTCCACCTTTCTCTTGGCTCATGCATTTTTAATCCAGCCCAGTTTAGAGGTGCATGAACGCTTTCTAAGACCTGTTCAGTGGCTTGTAAGTTAGTTGCCGGTAACCTATTTCCTAGGGGACAGGCTTTTCTACATTGCAAAACTCATCACAGTGGTACTAACTGGTACCCTTTCTGCCTCAGCAGACAGAGACCGATGACTGCATGGACAAGCAGACTGACTAATCTTTTTAGCTCTCCCTCCAATCCAGGTCTGAGGCACATTCATGGAACAGGCTAGGGAAGCTGCTTCTGTTCTGCCTCACTAGTAAAGGGGCCAATCCGGAGCCTTTCATGAACAGGTGAATTGATGATGATTTTTTTCAATCTGCTTGCTCCATGACTTAGTGTGTAGGAGAGAAATTGGACTCTTGGATACTGGAACTTCTTTTGGGGGAAGATGTAACTTCATAATATCTGGGGTGTTTTCCTCATGTTTGTATTTGCTGTTCCTGGTGGCTGGCCACTATTTCACATAAATCTTACTGACTTGAAATTGGACTGGTTTACAAACATTAGATCTGGATCCACACTCCCCCATATTTCGATCACCGTTTATGGACTGGCCCACAGAATGTGCACAGGAATGGAATTCAGATTAGAATTTCCCTGAAATCTGTAGGTGTCTTGTTTCAGGCCCATCTCTGTCACTAATCATCTAAGAAAAGGCTGAGATGCTTTTGTGCAGCCGTGGAAATCCATGGAAGTTGGGCTAACTTCAAGTCCAAGAGTACAAGCATCAGTGTAATCTGTACTGTTTGTTTTGAAGGCAAGAGTATGTCTGTGTTTCGGCTTTGGCAGACGCTGTCACCTGTTAGATAAGGCTTTCATATGACAGATGCCAAGTCTTCATTTTCCACAACAGACTAAGGCATCTGCTTAAGTAGGTCTCTGCGTCAGAGTCCCTGTGAAAAAAAATCATCACATCTATCTTTATTGCGCTAGGTTGATGAGAAGCTGCCACTTCTCATCCTTTTTCCTGCAAAGAACAGGCAGGTAGCTGCCATGCTCATACGTCCTCTTACAGAGCTACTAATGATCACATACTGGGGGCCTCTTGGCTGGCTCACCCACTGACAACCAATCACAGAAAGGGACATTTCTAGTGACGTGCTTCCCATCATGATCTTTACTGAAAACAGTCGTAGGACAAGTGGGAGTGCAAGGGCCAGCTGTCAAGGGCAACTGAGTTCTTATTTTTGCAGGCATTGGGCTTGGGTTGAAAGTTGTTTGATACATCAATTTGCAGCCAGTTCTGAAAACTACCCCTGTGCCAACAACAAGCTTAAACAAATACATGTGGCAGTTGGAAGAACAGGATCAGCGAGCAAAGACTGTAAATATAGATGTTCTTAATTTGTCTTTGCCACAGGGCGGCTGTAGAGGAGTGGCCCATCCCTCATCAGTCTCGGAAGGAGACTACACCCCCTCGCTGCTTCACCTGTGCTTACATTTAATACAGAAGAATTAGCTTGCCACTGTCTGCAGCCCCCCACCCTCGATTGGTGGGGGGAGGCAAATCAGTCTGTGCTCCCAGGCAGAGCAAACATACAGTCTCTAGCCCTTACTCTGGGTCAGGGCAGGAAACAGTCTATTGCCCTGACCCTTCAAGCAGGGCAGGTAAGTACAGCAAGCTGTCTATGGGGCAGGCCAGGGCGGGCCAAGCCAGCTACAGCCTATTGAGGCCTCATAACCCCAGCATGTGGGTGGCCAGGGAGGATGCAGGCCCATCTGACTCCACTGGGTCCCAGCCCAGGGCCTAGCAGTGGCGGGGTGTCCCACCACTGAGTCCGTGAGGCTCCAGTCAAAACTCGCTGACTGGTGCTCAGGCTGTGATTGGCTCTCTCTGGTCTACTTCCTCCACCCCATAGTCCAAGCTGTAGTCTACTTCCTTGGGGCAGTCCCAGTGGGTCCATGGCATAGCTGACATCAGGCAGCTCCTCCCAGTAGCTCTGGTGGCTCGCACAGTGCCGGCAGCTCCTCCCGGTCACAGGGGCCAGGTAGCGCCTCTAGTTCTCATGGCCCAGATAATTCCAGCAGGTCCTTGGTGCTCCAGCTGGGAGGCAGCCCTGGCAGCTCCTCCACAGGGCAGGGGCCCAGTAGCTCCTCTAGATTCCGGGCCCAGGTAGCTCTGGTGGGTCCTCAGAGCTCCAGCCAGTATGCATCACAGCAGCTCCTCTGTAGGCAGCAGTCCAGGTTCAGGTCCCAGCACCAGGGGAGAGATGTTCTTCTCCTCTGGCTGCTCTCTCCCTTCTGAGCTGGAAGGCATGCCCTTTATATTTCCTGGATGCACCCCTCTGCTTCCAGCACGGTGGGTGGGGTGTCCCTGAGTCTGCTCTCTGGGGTTTGAGTGGCTGTTCCTCAAGTGCTGTGGACTTTTGGGGTTAGGTCATATAATGAAGAACTGGAAGTTGCTCCCTATCAGGTCAGTTTGAAGATTTCTTTTATAAAAAGATACTGTGGTCCAAAGTTTAAGAAGATTATAAGCTTTTGTGGGAAAGGAAGAAGTACCGACTGATATGTCTGTAAAGAGCCAGGCCCAGTATGAATAATAATGATGCCAAGACAGGGGATATGCTGAAACATACCATGCCGAACCTGTGGGCTGCAAATCCTGTTTAGTTCACAGTTATTTTATACTCTAAGATACATTTGGTAGATATTCAATCTTTGCTTCCCCAGAAGCTGAGAAATATTTCAGGCCAGCCAACCTGTTTCACTGGTTTGAGATGTGCAGAGAAATCTTGAGAAGCATCCTAAAATGATACTCCCCTCATTCACTCTCCTGGGTCTCAGTGTATTTGTGGGCATTATAAAAACTGTGCCTGGTCTTTGGAATGGTGAAACAAATACAAGGGATGAGTATGAGCAAGAACATGCATGTGTACGAAAAAGGAGTAAACTATCAATAGTCCGAGTACCATCCAGACATCATTAACAGCAGATATCTGCAGTAGGAAAATGACAATGGTTGAGTGCATGTTTTCCTGCCGTCCCCCATCAATTTCTGTGTATGTTAACAAATTTGAAATCCTAGATATATTGTATGGCTGAACCTACAGGACTGGACTCTGTACAGCATTTTATGGAGTGAATATTTAATAAAATATTCAAAGAAAAATAGAGAAGGTGGACAAATTCTAGATTCATAAGCATAGGGGATGAAGGAAAGAGAGAGGATCTGAAAGAAACTATAAGGAACATATGGCCCCAGCTCCCAGTCTTTCAGGCCAAGGCATCGATGCCAAAAGAGGTGAGTTCTGTACTGGCAGGAGGAAATGAATCTGTCTCTTGTGGAGAACAAAAATGGGGAAAGCAATGATCTGTAGTGTAATTGCATATCCTTCTGTTCCCTATCTGGCTCTAGGGAAAAGCCTTTTGATGGAAATACTTGGTTCAGATGATAAGCTCTGTTATTTGAAGGCCAGAGCAGTCAGTCCCAGACAATAAGTCTCAGTTGATCATCTGAACAGAGTATTTTCATGGGAAAAAGGGCTTTCTAGAAGCATGTATCTCTCAAACATACAGGATAATCTCACAGATTAATTTGGCTGGCAGTCTAGAATATTGTCACTGTTCTAAGGGTTAAAGATTAGAGAAGAAGACATTTGTCAGATACCATGTACTGTTAAGAACTCACCCCTTTCAAGAAATAGTCACTCCATACAGAAGCAGCAACTCTGTTCCCAGGTACTAAGACCTGTAAGTAATTAACGCGTTTTCTATCTGTAGAAAGATGAATACAGGTGTGTTCCTCACACAGCTCTGAAGAATACACGTTCTATTCTGATACCCACAGCTCAAAACGTGGAATAGATATCTCGCCCCCCTCCTCCTCAGATTTAAACTGGCACATTGAGCCAGTGAACATATGTATTTATCTAATCACGCTGTGCTAACCATATCCCTTTGCATAATATTAACTCTCATGTGGAAAGACATAGCCAAGTTTTAGCTTACCTTAAAACAAATAGTCACAGTTGGATCTTCTCATATCTGCTTAAGAACAGGTATTTGTTAAATAAGAGAGTTAATTTGTAAAGATGTTCATTTTGAATAGTCTATGTTGGTTTAAAAAACAACTCTGAAATCACCAGTGACATACACATTCAATGGTCTACCATGGTACAGAATTCATCATGCTAAAAAGAATAGACAGACCTCCAATTCCATTAGTCCCTCAATATTATTATTATTCTGTCCTACAGGAGACCGTTTCTGCAGGAAGTCACAGAACATTTAATATATATATTTGCATCATGAACTGTTCCTTTGAATTAAAAAACATCTGAACATTGCAGAAATACAAATCTTCATGCTTTTAGAATGTAGGGGGAAAACATTCACAAGCTTATAATTTGTCCCTGTGGTTAAAGCAAGGAAAAACTCCCATTCCCATAACCACACCCCCACAAACATGTAACACACAGTCAGCTCAAAGGCTAAACAAATCTCTCTCCACCAAGATCTACTGGAAGTACTTACGTTCATGCTCTTTCGTAACGATAATGAAGTTGATTGCTGTGCTGGATGCTTTCTCATAAGCAAATAGCCATGCTAACAGTAATGAGCAAAATAATACAAGAATATGAGGGAGAAATTTACATTAAAGTTCCACACTCTTAATTATAATGGCCTTTACATAGTGGGAATTTTTATAATTATCTTCACTCTGCTTAATGACTCTCGAAACTCAAAGAGTTCATGAAAAATTAAATCTTACATATTTGTTTTATTCTTTTATTTTTTTTAAATTTTCTTGCTCTTTAGCCACCTTTCATTTTTACTTTATATCATTAATACAAGCAGCTAGAAACAGTGTGTCTTTATTATCTTCTGAAGGTTAATGAAAGGATGTCCAAAGCTATGAGAGAGGGAAGACAAGAAGAGGATTTCAGTTCCTATCTTTAAAACAACATAGACATTGTTTAATGACTTAATTGCCTATGCAGCACATTAGCACATGCAGTGACATAGCCAGACAACTTACATGTTGATCAAAGCAGCATAGCTGAAATCTTAGTGTAACAACCCAGGCAGAATACATATGACTATATATACTAAATCCAAAGGAGTTCAAGTCCCATCCCATTAATTAATCTAGGTTACGGGCATGAATAGGCTCCTTGCCACAGTCTGAGGACACAGACCATGGGCCTACATCACCTACTTCTCAGCTTCTAGCAGTTGAACTAAAAAGGATGTAAGTAGCTGGGTGTATCAGTCACTAGAGCCTAAATCTGTTCACACTCACTAAACCAGTCTCTTACACTACTCACGCTGTGCCATCCTTAGACGAAGACGGTGAGTTCTTCCAACAGCCTTGTCCTTCAAAAGCAGAACTGCGCGTTCTAGATAGTTCTTTACAGCCAACTCAAGAAGGCCTCATTCACCCTTGTCTTCCATGTTTGGTGGTCATTTATATCCCTGCTCAGTGGATGTAAAAGCAATCCCACGATTAGAATTGATACTTTATGTTCCCTTAGCCTTGTGTAAATAGCTCCACAAACTGTGAGGTGATGGTATTTCAGGCACAGAAAATCTCAATATGAATCGTAAGCAGCACAGGCTGAGGCCAAACCTTCTCAAACACTCAGATCTTGAGTCACACGTCGCTGCTTGGGACGATTTCGATAAGAAAGCTCTGAGCTGAAAAAACAACCGCCAAACCCCATCTAATAGCAGGAAATTTGCGTGCGTGTGGTTTCCTATTGGCTGACCACAGAAACAGGTTTGTTTAAGTTTTACAATCTTTTGCTGGAAATACAAAAAATGACTTCCAGCTGGATTTTTCTGTTTCTTTTTATGAAGTGGGTAGCTCCAGCTTTTTGTTTTTTTAAAGCTAAATCAGCTGGTTATATGCGTTGGTGTTATATTGTGCTCCAACTAGGATTCTGATTCTGGTTTCCCGTTAGTCAAGTTCCAAAGGGGGAGCCCTGTTAGTCTGTTGCAGAAAAACAACAGAGTCCTGTGGCACTTTTAAAGACTAAACAAATGTATTTATTGCATGAGCTTTTGTGGGAGATTTTCTCCCATGAAAGCTCATGCGATAAATAAATCTGTTAGTCTTTAAAAGTCCCACAGGACTCTGCTGGTTTCACTTTGTTCTTAACATGACTAGGAGTAGCACAAGAAAGCATGCACCTCGTGATTTTAGACAAACAATGGATTATTTCATACGGACCAATAAATCACTCAGAAAAAAAGCAACCCATCCCATTATGGGTAGTTGTTTCATGCTAACCACTAAAACTGATCACCAGGAACCTCAGCCTGCTCTACTAGTCCCAGGATACAGTACATGGTTCAATATTACCTGCCTCTCAGTCACTCTAGAAACTTTGGTCTCAATTCTGTCCTTGCAGGCATGCCTAGAGCTCATGCTGATTTCAGTAAGTGCACGCTGGAGACAGAAGTGTCTAGTAGAAAAAGCAGCAGTCTTTGCCTTCCAAACCCTAAGGTCATACACAATAAGCCAATGGCAGAGCTAAGGATAGACTCTACATCTCCTGAACCAATCACATAATGGCATAGTGCCCTTTTTAAAGGGGGTTTATTGGTCTGACACTCACTGAAAAGAAAAATCAACTGGAGGCCACTTCAAAGTCACTTAACTGCTGTGTCCCACTTTTCCCACTTGTAAAATGTAAAGATCTATGGCTACTATATAAGGGCTAAATATTATAAAAAGGACAGAATTTGATACTGCATCTTAGAGTCCTGCATATAAAGAAGAGAAAATGTTTTAATTTAGTCGTACTGACTGAATACATGACCAGATTTTCTTCTAATTTAGCTCTCAGTGAAATGCTGTGAAAAAATAGGTTGTATATCAAGTATTGACAGTACAATGGTGAGATTATTCCTGATTTCTCTTGGGTCCTCACTATGAGTATGGCTGTAGAAAACACCTTACTTCTTGGATGCTCAAATTTATATCTTAATTTTTAAAATTCTTCTGTTGCAGAGAATCACAGCTGCTCCAGTGAGTACCTCTGTGATCATATGAGCCTGCCCCATTCAGAGCTTTGTAAATAAGAGATCCTTAGAGATCTTAAAAAGGGCCAGTGCAAGTTGTAGAGCACCGGTATAATATACTCTCATGCCCATCCCCTGAGAGACTAGACCTCCCTCAGAGCACATACATTATTGACTGTAACAGAAGATGCAAGGGAGTCACAGTATTGCATCCTCAGGCATTCTAAAATCATGAGATTGGGCCAAAAATCAAAGGTTAAAATTTAAAAGTAATGTCACATTTGGGTTCTTTTATTTTGGTTTCATAAGCTTTCACATTCCCATTAGTAATCCCGTCACAGGGATAGTTCTATGTTACTACCTCAGAGATGGCTCATGTTCACATAAATTCAGTGAAATTCCATCAGAGAAATAAAATGAATAAGGGGCTTTGTTTTCTGCTTTTAGACTGGGACATCTATGTTCCAGTTCAAAGATAATCCTTTGCCAGTGAGTAGTTTGATCTAGTGGTCTGAACAAAACCCTAAGAATCAGTACAACCGTTTTAGCTCTGATTGATCCCAACTTTCTCCCTGACTCTGGTACCCATCTTCAAAAAAAGAGTAATAATAATAGCCACTCACTTATCTACGTCAATGAAAATGTGAAGATTAATTAGTTAGGGCTGAGTTCTGCTGCCTTTTTTTATGTTGAGTGATGCTACTGAAATCAATGATAAAACACACTGTGTCAAGAGAGGCAGAATCTTGCTCTGAATGTTTTAAAGGGCTGTTTTTAACACAGGATGCTTATTTAGTGAAAACTAACTAAAATTGCTAGTGATTGATGTTAAAACAAAAAATCAAACTAGTCCTGCATGCAATCAAAACAGACACTTTATAGGTATAAATGGGTGTCTGCTAACAAAACACTTTACTTCTCCATGGTCCTGCACAGAGATAAACTGATTAGTCCTCCGAGTACCTCAGTTAGGTACTGACCATTTTACAAATGGAGAAACAAAAAGAGAGGCGAAGAGAATCAGTAGCAGAATCAGGATCAGCACTCAAGAGCTCCCTCACCACTCAATCAGTCCAGTAGGCTCTTCTGCCTCTCACTGGCTGAAACAACAAACAAGTCGTTTCTTAAAACCAATCAGAATGCACGCAATAGTCCTGCATCGCCATTTGTTACTGGCTTTATAACAAGAATACTAGAATCCCTGCTATTTTAGGCCATTGACGTTATTGCTCGATAGCGTATAATTAACTAGCGAGAATGCCTGAGACCTACAATACTTACAGCACTTGACTCACTGGTTAAGTCAACCCATTCCAGTATGTGGGCAAAAAACTTCCAAAAACCCATGTGATCATTGTCCGAGATGACAAGTCATGGCTGGCCCAGAGACTCTGCCTGGGACTTAAGTTCTTGAAATTACTGAAAAAATGGCACCATCTAAAGAAATTGAACCTAGAAAAACTAATAATTTTTTAACATCTTTGGTGGAGATATCTTTTTCTAGAACTGGATTCTAACAACCTGTTTAGATATGTTGGATTTAAAGAGTTGTTTATATTCATTAGAGAATGAAGATTGTTAGAAGTGTATATACATCCTAAGTAATCAGCAAATACCTGATTAATAGCTATGGAATCCGTAATTATAGCTCTGTCAAGAGCCTGAACGTCTTTGATAAATCTCATCTCATCTGCATTTTTTGGTTACTAGGAGAGGAGTCAACTTGATTTATTCCCTGGTTCACGTATTTCCCTTTTGTTATGCCATTGAGCATGCACAGTGTTTTAATGGCTGGAGTTTAATTCTGATTTAGTTTGCAGCAAGCAACCTGACACTAGTGTCCTTGTAGAAAACATGCTTAAGCCTTCAGGATAGGCTTCTTTTTGCTACTTTCCTTTAATTTTCTGTTTTCCAGCATCAGGTCTCCTTTTCTCATCCTGGGGACCACTAATTTTCCTCCTTGTTCTGATTACACAATATCTGATAGGCTTAAGCTGGAGCACCACCCTCAGACTAGTTAAATGGAGACAGCAGCTTCTCAAAGGCTGCTGTTTGCTGCATAGATTGGTTTAATCAGTCGGGATTAGGTTTGGGGGCTCTGTTGGAGGATGTTGCTAGCACAAGCCTTTAAAATGGAGAGACTCTGCTCAGGCCACAAATTAATAATTTTATGACACTATTCTTAAAGATGGTACACCGTGCAAAGTGCTGTGAAGTATCTGGTCCCGACTGCTTCCCTTTATGTGGAGAAGTCGAGGCATAAAATAATGAAGAGAGTCCTGGAGATGTATTTCTGTGTATGTGTTAATAGACACATGACCAAATCCCTAACACGTCTGCCCCCCAGCAACTACCGGTACTATTGGATTCAATGAGAGCTGCTGGAAATTAATGCTGTGCAGAACATGCCCCATTCTTTAGGAAGAAAATTTCTGCGTACGTAGAAGATATTAATATATGGCCAGTAGTCAGGGTGCTCCTACACTAGTGATTCACTCGGAATCATCATTCTAGACATGCATACCACCTTTGCAATGCTGCTCAGGAGTCCAGACAGGGGCTTTTAAATCTGAGTGTCCTACATACCAGAACAGCATACAGCTGCCCTTGTATCTGCACCACCTTTAATTCCCACTCCTTTCTTGCAGCATAAGTGATTATCCCCTGTTGAGTAAAAGCTTTAAATACCGACCTTAATGTAAAAAACCACAACACTAACCAAGAATTGCACTTAGATTGGAAGAAAATTTGATCTGTAACACACTCCTTAAATTCAAGTTTCAGTGGAAAGCAGGCCATTGTTTTTGATGTACAATTCATGTGAAATCCATTAACAAATCACTTCAGGGACTGGTGGGAGATGGAAATAATTTAGAATAAAACATTTCCAGGATCACCAGCTGAGAATGGCAAGGTTCAGATTAAAATATCACATAGGAATGCAGTTCTTTTTCTTGAACTCTCTATTCTCAAACCTTAGCTTTGCTTAGTTATGCTTTAATGATAATAATACTGCCTCATTTGCCTCAATGAAACATAAGTTTGAGGAGGTTTTTTTGTTCTGTTTTAAAGACACAAAAGGCAATTTGGTGCAGAAAACATAGAGACCAAGGGACTGATTAAGTTCATCCTGACTAACAAATCCAAACATTGCTATGATGATGATTACAGGCCCTCTCTATATGAGATTCCAATTGCTATAATGTGGTGTTCATAACATGATGGCTTTGATATGCAGGGAGAGCACCCCTGCAGATCAGCTAATAATAGATCTGGTGATTTCACACAACCACAAGGGAGGGAAAGTCTTCCAGGCTGACCGTGTGTCAGACTCCCAGACTGTACGTATGGGAAACAATTTTGATATCACAAACTGATGTTGATCAGTGATTTTGTAAAGGAGCAAATATGATCCTATTTTAAATGGCCTTGGTAACACAGAAGGGATAAGATATAGGCAAGTACAGAAACAGAAGAGTTTCTAAATAGATGATTCTTGTACTGTTTGGCAAGAGCTGCCTGCAGCTTTTAAACAAGGTTATAAACATTTCACCATCAAGCACAAAAAAAGGAAGCTTTTAGATATGAAAAAATATAATTCACCTTCCAGACAGCAGAAACTTTAGCGAAGCAGAGGTATTTATGCTCACCAAAAGAACTTAGAACTCCCAATATATTAATTTAACTTTTGTGTAAGACTTTGTTCTTGCCAGGCAGCTGCTTGATTGGTGCACATAAATGCCACAAAACAAGCTAAACAAAACCACCTCCCTCCCCCAAACTTTTCAGTTTTCTGCAAACCAACAGCAACAACTTTGTGGTGTAGGTGGAAATCGGCATACTGAAATTTCATTTATCATTGGAGTGTGGAATTGTTTCTAAAATTGCAGGACTGTCTAGCAGTTGGAAACTAATTAAGTATTGGAGTATTTTTCCAGCTCCTCCAGGAGCTTACTTGCTGAACCCTCCAAAAAAGTTGTAGTGTTCTGTAACATCTTTTCTCCTCTGTACTAATCTGCCAGTTCTCTTGTAATATCTTCTGAATATGTTCATAGGTGTTCCTCCCACATAGCTGTAATGTAGTTAAACATGCTTTGGTTCTGAATCTGTTTAGTTTTTTTAATTTAATACAGAACGTGATGAAATGACTTACAGTATGAAGTTTATACATCAATTAAAATATTTTGTTGTGCTCTCCTTTAATTCAAGTCAACAGGTTGAACAGCACACACGCATTAAATTCTTCCAGATCCCACCCGTTCACATTTAACATGGGTCAAACTAATGCTGAAATCCATCTTCCTATTTTTTCTCTATGGGATAATAGAACCATAACGAAATACAAACTTCATGTAGCTAGGTCCCCACAGTTATCAGTTCTGTTGATGGCCCTCAGTGTGTTGATCACTGAATCATAGAAGTATAGGACTGGAAGGGACCTCAACAGGGCATCTAGTCCAGTCTCCTGTGTTCAAGGCAGGACAAATTTATTAACTAGACCATTCCAGACAAGTGTTGGTCTAAACTGTTCTGAAAAAACAAACAACCCAAGTGACTCTACTCTGAACCCTTCTCTTCCATCCATTTCCAGATGCCCCATAGGTATTTCAAATTTATCAAGCCAAAAACCTGTCAACATCACCATGGTTGATAACTGCGCTAATTTATCCAGGACCACAACCTCAATTTATGTTTTTATTTCTCTTTCATTCACTGTTGACATCCAAACTCCCTCTCTCAAGTGCTTTGCCTTCCCTCACAGAAGAGATTAGAACCCGTCAATCTTTTATAGTTGCTAAAATCATTTTCAAGCCTGACTATTGACTTTTGGTGATTTCCCAGGCATATCAGCTCTCTTTAGTTAACTCAAATAATCACGTGCCATCTCTGCTATTCTTCACCCTCCTTCTACATGGCTTCTTCTCCTTTTAGACTTCAAATTCCAACTCCTTGTCTGCACTATTAATACTTTACATAGGTCCTTGCATTACATACTCCCTGACATTGTCTTCTTGTCCATCTCAGGCTCTATCCAACCACCCCAACCACTTGCTCCATTTTTCTGCTTCTCCCACTCTTTACTGTATAATTATTCTCAAGCTACCCCCTAAGAGCATGTCTTTACTACAGTATTAACTAAGCGTAGCACGTGGTGGCGGCAGGTGGGGTGGGGGGAACTATGGGAAAACACCAGAGGACTATTAGTGCTTGAGTGATTTAGGTCTGTGTCTGTATTGAAAAATGGGCCCATTTATCAACCCAGGCTAGCACCACTGAACTTGGGTAAGAAAGTTTAGTTTGTGTGGATGGAAGGAGATGGGAAAGAACCCAAGTTAACCATGTTGTAAAAACAAGTCAAAGTTTGGAACAGCTTCCATCTAACTGGAAGAAAAGCACCCTTTCTCTCCGTTCTGAAATCTATCCTTGCAACTCATCTTTTGTCTAGCCGATGTGTGACTATCCTGGTCAGACTAACTGCTCAGGGCAGCCATGCCCACTTTGTAAAACCTTATGTCCCTTAAACTTGGTTCTTGTCCATAATAAACACTTCTCGTGCAGACAGGACCACCAACCTGAAAGCAATATCCCTTATAGGAGGCGACTCTTTTGTGGCCTTTTTAATAAGGATCCCAAAATGGGAAGCCCCTTGCTTGATTATTTCAACCCTTTGGCAGGACAGCCTCAGACCCAGCCTACCGGTATCAGTTGTCTCTTGTAATCCTTTCCCAATTCGTCTTCCTAAGGTTCCTCAATAATATCACTAACTCTCCTTTGAATTGCTTCCTTCTGACTTATTCCACAAAAGTTATTTCCTCATATGAATCCTCCAAGAGAGATATGCAAGTCTCCAGCTTCCTGTTAGCATTTAATTTCCAAATCAGCATTCTCCTTCCCAAGGCCATCTGCTCATTGTTCTAATTAACAACTATGTCTTTTCCATTTTTATTGTCCTCCCTGGAGATGCCAACCTGAACGCACGATTATGAGCTTGATTCTCTTTAAAGGAATTCAGCTCATAATTGTGCACCTGACATGTTGAAACCAGACTGAAAGTTTAACTGGATCACAAAATTACCGTGCCAAAAAGGAACTGGCTGTCTAGCCCCACCATCATTTCTTTTCAACTCTCCCTGCCAAGTCTGAAACAATGCATGAAGGGAATTAGCCAAAAGTTCATTTTAATTGGTATTACACCAAGACATGACAACAATGTGTGAAGTAGATTAGATCAGCAAAACCAAAAGCAAATTAATATAATGATATCTGTGCTATGCCACAGAAGAACCAGGACTGGAGAGACTTCCTTTGTCTCTTTCTTCTGAACTTGATTGAACTATCTCAGCAGAGAGGCAGAATCACTTCAGCATACTACTTAAGTGGCTTCCTCCATAGTCCCTTAGATTCCGAGAAAAGAACACCATGGATGATGGTCATCTGCAGAGGAAACATTTAGCTTCAGGAAGCAAAACTGCACTAAACCAATAATCTGCTCCTTCCCCACAGTGACAAACAAATGATAAAATCCAAGCTAAAAAGATGCAAACTGTAGGATATCTTGCTAATACTTAATAAAAATAATTGCCACCTTTTAAGTTATTTTATTATGTAGGTTGAGGCTCTCTTCAACACAGTGTAGCACCATGAGGTATTATTTTATTAGATATTTATACAGAGCCCATCACCACAGCATTTAGATGTTTACAGTCAATTTTTTTAAACAGACAACACATACAAATATATATGTAACCCATGTGAGTGGTTCAATAGAATTACCACCCTTTGGACTATATTCTTTGCACCAAAGAGCTATACATTTCTATGATGAATTAAATGTCTGCTAAATGATCTGGACTACAAAATGGAATAAATTAAGACATTTTGCATTAAAAAAGATCTTTTTGGAAACAGAAGGCACCATGTGCAGACATTGGGGGCAAATTCTGCCCTTGATTACCCCTGTACAAATATACTGTAATCAGTGCAGGAGCATGGGTTGCAGAACTGTAAAGGAGTCAGAGTTTGGCCTGTGTTTTGTTGTTAATTTTGTTGGGAATTTTTCATTCACTAACAGAGAGGAAAGTGTGGTCTAGTCGACAAAGTCAGAAGAACTGGATTCTACCTGCTTGCTTACTGTGTAACCATAAGCAATTCAGTTCACCTTTCTGTGTCTCAATTACCCAAACAGGGAAATGGGGATGCTTGTAAAGCACTTCTATAAAAAAAAAATCCAATGATGGCAAAGGAGTATTATTATAAATGTATTTAACAAAGTTAATAGCATCAATAGCATGGGAAAATGCATGAATTATTGTTTTTAAACAAGAATTGTAAATGGAGTAAGTGGAATATGGGCCAGCTGGTCAGGTTGCTGGATGAAACTTCTGTGAAGTAGAAAAAAAGGGGCTTAAATCTATTCCAACTTCTCTTCTGGGAGAGACATGACAAAACTGTGAAATATTCTGGATTCATAATACTGAGAAAGTAAAAACACTGGACTAGAGGGAAAAACAAGAGACAGAAGTGCATAATTTCATGCTTTGGTATACCAGCTTGACAAGTAAGAAATGTATGAACTATTGAAAACTGGGAAAATGGCCAAAATAGTGAGAGATATTTAAGCTTCTTGCAACATGCAATTAGAATTCACATTTGTTGTACTAGGTTTTGTACATTACACACAGAAAATAAAAAAAATGAGCAGGGAACAACTTTCCATGGATGAGACTTCCACATTTATTTTTCTTCCATGTGCATAGAAAATGGCAGTGAAGTATTTTATGAAAGAGGCAGGGAATGAGAAAGGTGTAGATATAGCTGACTGTACTTTGTGCTTCAAAATTACACTATTCATTTTAAAAACAAAAGTGATATATTTTTAAATTTATAACAGTTCCTTATATTTTCTTTTTTTGTTTAAAGATATCAGCTTTTCAAATCTGTTTTAAAATGACACACTGCATTACAAATGATGGCACTTTAAACCAATGTGGCATTTCATATTTACACCAATGAAAAATTTACAAGACGTAATAGCATACAATCTCAACATTTAGTAGTAGCAATAAAACAAGAAGGGCATCCATTTTATTTTTTCTGTACAAACTATCTGAACAAGACTTTTATTCACATTAAAAAAATCAGCTTTAATTTTTTCTGACCTACACATTTTCCAAATTCATTATACTCAATTCTCAAACCTTTCATCACATCGCCCACACCTTCACCAGACTACAGGAACTACAATTAATTAGCTCTAACACCTAAACAGAGCAAAAGGTTCTCCCTTCCAATTTCTCTCTCTCACCTTCCAGATAATTCCTTAAAAAGCTCTTCCTTGCTCCTCCTTTTAGTTCACTTTCACATTTCACCATCAAAACAGCAAATAGGCCATTCCATTTCTTCTCAAACATGATTAGAAAGCTACAGTGTTCCTCTGTGGGACTTTCTGATGCTACACCCACGAATCAGGTGACCCTGGATATTGTTCTGCTCTGTAAGAGGGTCGTCTAGTGGAATAGAAGTCTACATAATTTGTGGTTGATTTTAGCCCATGTTGTGTCATATAATCTGTAGTAGCTGGAAAATGAACTCGATCATCAAAATATGGATCTTCATAACTATGTGGGGACTGCAAATATAATCTGTATGCGTCATAGTTCTTTCTGTTGGAGTCATCTTGACTGAGGTACAACTGCTGATGCTGTTGACAAAATGGACAAATAAATTTTTTTTTTTAAAAATTAGATTTTTAAGGGAAAATACTTGAGTTTCTTTTGCTACCTTTAGGTAACAGCTCTGTGTACAACAGGCTTTTATACATAGAGGAATTAAAGTCAAGTGATGAATAAAAAAAGGAAATGCAAAGGCACGTTATTTCCAGGTTCAGTAACACTATTAAAATATTAAAAATTATCTATTAGAAGTATTTTTTGTGAAGCATATGTGTAACATACAATGGCATACACTCCCTTCACTTATGTTAAAACAAACAATATTATCATTATATGTTGAGTATAATGATTGCATTCTGTTAGAATAAGATTTCAAAAATTACCTGTAACCGTCTATTTTGTTCTCGTGCCGGTGAGGAATAGGAACTGATGTAAATCGGAGAAGCTTTACTGGACCCTGTAAGAAAATACACTATTTTATCATTTAGGTCTGTCAACCTCTCTAGTTTTACAGTACCTATAACTAATGAAAGTGGCACGTATGTATTTAGAATTGTATTTTCACATCCTGCTAGTCTCTCACAGTCTTTACCCCTGTTTCATAAGGGCCTAATGTTGTATACTATATCAAGACATTGTCATTACTGTCATGACATTTAAAGTATTAATGACAGTTGCAAAATCATGCATCTTGCCGCCTTTTTTTGTTTGGTTGTTTTTTTTTAAATAAAAGCTACAGCCGTTCCTTCTAAAATCATTTCCATGGTACTGAAATTGAGGCTTTTCTAATGCTGATCACAGAGTTCTAACAGCATTAGTTCACATTTGTTTTTTGGGGCTATTTTAATAGGTTTCCCTACGTAACTTTTAGGGGTAGCCATGTTAGTCTAGTTCAGCAAACAAACAAGGAGTCTTATGGCACTTTTAAAGACAAACAAATTTATCTCATGAACTTTTATGAGAGAAAATCCCACTTCGTCAGATGCTTTGAAGATGGGGAACACACAGAATGGGAGGAAAATAAATCAAATAAATAAATAAAGTCAATAGTAGTTTACTACTTGGCATAAAGGAGAATCTCCATTAGCTGTCAGCTGTAGTAGCACGGTAATCTTCTTCCAAGGTATTAGGACAAAATCATTCCACTGGGTGAAAACAGGACTTCTAGATTGTAAAGCATGATTTTTTACTGCCTGAACTAAAAGATCAAGTAATTATTTAAATGCAAGAGGAGACTCACGTAAACCTTTATATGTGTTTTAGCTGCTACAAAGAACAAAACCTCATAGCGTGGGCTACAAGAAGATCAGTGACAGCAGAATGGTTTGAGCATGAGATAGACTGGGAGCAATGAATTCCTCAATTCTAATCTTTGCTCTGACATCAACTCCATTGTGGCTTCAACCAGATTACACGGCGATTAGCTTATGCATTGGATTCCCTCTATGTAAAACGGCAATATGCCTATCACCTACCTCACAGCGGTGTTGTGGAAATGAATAGGTTAATGTTTACAAATCAATTTTCAATCTTCAAAGTATCATTTAAGTGCCAATTATTATGGTTAAGGTACATTTCTGAGCACTTGCAAAAGGCAGTCTTCGCCAACATAAAGATACAAACTATGGCCAACATCTACAGAATGTGTAACGCTTTATTTATGCAATTAGAAACTACTTGGTCTACAAAAATAAGAAAGTGAAATAATATTGTAACTCTCAGAAGGGCGCTATACAGATTCCTTCCACACTCACTTTTTCCTTCAGCCCGCTTACTCTCTTTTAAAACACTAATATAATATTTCAAAAGGAATAAACTGAATACCTATAACAAATTAGCTTATTGGTGCCGGAAAAAACACAAAACAGACAATCAATAAATAACAAGAAAAAAAAAAGGTTATGTGGACGAGTATATCTCACGATATAATGTTTTTAACATGCATTCCTTAGAAATGAACATTGCATTTGTAATGTAGCATCTCTAATGCAATACGGCCATCAACTGCCATAGTAACCATACATCATTAGTAAACAGTAGTGTAAAATTACTGCTTAAAAGACAACAGCACAAGTGAGATCTGTCCCTCAGCAGCAGTTAAATTACCTCAGGATTTTTTTTTTTTTGGTTTAATAAATAAACTTTTAAATAAATCAGCTTTTTAAACAGCATTACTTGGAGTGCATAATAATGCGTAAGACAGTTGGGAGCACGGAGCATGTGAAGTCTTGGTGTATTCCTCCCCCCCCAATATGTATGAGTAAAGCCATAAAATAAAAATCAATATTCTACAACCGGGTTTGGTAATAAATGTTCACTAGAGCATGAGAAAAGATCACTTTTTAAATGGCGAGCATCACCTGTTTTATTATTCACTGAATCATAATCCTCCCACATTTTTAAACACATAACCTGATCTCCTCTTACTTGGGCAAATGGGGCAATTCTAAGAGAAATAGCAAAAAATAACTCAAGAAAACCCCCATTTCTATTACATACAGTAAAATTAATAAATAAAAATAAACAATATGAAAAGAGCAGAAGTTTAAGTAACCGAAGCTCAGAGCAGCTAACCTAGATGTCACGATAGGTGCTAGTTTCTCTTTATACAAATTCCTTTCAGCACAATATTTAAGTTGGCTTTAAGTTTTATTAGACTTAGGTATTGTTCTTAAAACAACAAATGCAGAACAAAACAATATAAAATGGTCATATCTGGGAAGAAAGTGATTTGCTCAAGGAATCAATGGTGAATAACTGACAAAGCATTTACTGTTCGAGACAATTTTGTTGCTGCTGAAGAATGCACCAAAAAACAGTGCAGATACTGGTTTTTAACTGCACACATTATGTTGTCCCAAACAGAATGTGGACTACATAAATAAGGAATATTTTAGAAGCATTTTGTTTACAGTTCATCTAACTGGTATCTTACCAGTATATATGTCTTTATGCATAATAAAATCACCTTGGCTGTTGTAATACTGCATAGAAGGTTGTGTCCTATTGTATTCAGAACGAGGTTCTCTAATTCCTAACAGTGCTGGCGATGAAGATGTGCTGCCAACTGAGGAAAAGGAGGTAAGAGAAATAAAGAGCATCAGTGTCTGAAAAAACTTTAGGGAAATGAGAGTGATAGCTGGAAATATGACAACTGATTTGATTATAGAATCATCAGCACTTTCAAAAATATTGTGTGGTAAAAGTGAGGCCAAATGTCTTCAAGAATCATAAGAATGGCCATAATGCGTCAGACCAATGGTTCATTATTATCCACAGTGATGCTAAGATCTTTTTCTTCATTGGTAACAGCTAATTTAGGCTCCATTATTTTGTATGTATAATTGAGATTATGTTTTCCAGGAATCTAATTTTGTGAGATCCCTTTGAAACTCTTCATACTTTGCTTTGTACATAACTATCCTGAGTAATTTTGTATCATCTGCAAAGTTTTCTACCTCACTTTTTTCATGAATATGTTGAATAGGACTGTTCCCAGTAAGATCATGGGGAACTCTGCTATTTAACTCTCTCCATTCTGAAAACTGACTATTTTTACCCTTTGTTTCCTGTCTTGAGGGGACCTTCCCTTTTATCCCATGACTGCTGACTTTGATTAAGAACCTTTGGTGAGGGACTGTACCAAAGGCTTTCTGAAAGCAAATACATTATATCCCCTGGATCAGCCCTGTTTACACATTTGTTGATCCCCATCAAAAATTCTAACAGATTGGTGAGACATGATATTCCATTACAAAAGTTGTGTTGCTTCCTCAACATGACTCTTCCCCAGCAAATTGTGTTAATTTATATATCTGGTAATTCTGTTCTTTAGTTTCCACCAATTTTCCTGGTATTGAAGTAAGGCTTACTGCCCTGAAATTGCCAGGGTTACCTTTGGAACCTTTTTAAAAATTGGCATCATGTTAGCTATCGCCCAGTCATCTGGTACAGCATGTGATTTAAAAGTAAAAGAGTACATATTAGTTAGTAGTTCTGCAACTTCATATCTGAGTTCTTTCAGAACTGTTATGTGAATACCATCTGGTCCTGGTGACTGATGATGGTTTATCAATTTGTTTGAAGACTTCCTCTAATGATACCTTTATCTGGGGCCATTCCTCATATCTGTCATCTAAAAAGACTAGCTCAGGTCTGGGAATCTCCCTCACATTCTCTGCAGTAAAGACCAATGCAAAGAAGTCATTTGGCATCCCTGCAATGGCTTTGTATTCCTTGAGTACTCCTTTTGCATCTCAATTGTCCAATGGACCATTGATTATTTATCAGGCTTCCTCCTTCTGATGTACTTAAAGATTTTGCTGTTAGTTTTTATGTCTTTTGCTAGCTGCTCTTCAAATTCTTTTTTTGGCCTTCCTGATTATATTTTTATACTTGACTTGCTTTATTTCACTTTTTTCACAGTAGGTTTTGATGTCTAATTTTTAAATGAAGCCTATTTTTAAAAAAAGTTCTTCTGCAGCTTTCAGGCATTTCACTCTTGTGATTGTACATTTACGTGTTCATTTAATTAGCTTCCTCATTTTTTCTCAAGTTAAGTGCTACTATGGTGGGCTTCTTGAGTATGTGCCCTCCCACAAGGATGTTAAATTTAATTATATTATGTTTACTATTATCAAGCAGTTCAGTTATATTCACCTCATGGATCAGATCCTGTGGTCCACTCAATACTAAATCAAGAATTGCATCTCCTCTTGTGGGTTCCAGAACTAGCTGCTCCAAGAAGTCATTAATGTGGTCTTAAAACTTTATTTCAGTGTCCTGCCCTGAGATGACAGGTACCCAGTCAATATAGGGATAGCTAAAATCCCCCATTATTATTGTGTTTTTATTTTTTATAGCCTCTCTACTCCGGAAGCATTTCACAATCACCATTACCACCCTGGTCATGTGGTCAGTATATTTCTACTTCTATACTCTTATATCCAAGTGTACAATTTTTATTAAGAGAGATTTTATAGAAGTTTGATTCATGTAAGAATTTTACTATATTTGACTCTGTGCTTTCATTCACATATAGTGCTACTACCCCACAGCATAACCTACTCTGTCATTCCTATATACCTTGTATCCTGATATTACTGTGTCCCACTTATTATCATTGGTCCACCAAGTTTCTGTGATGTCTTTTTTATAAATATCCTCATTTAATACCCAGAACCTGAGTTCACCCATCTTAGTATTTAGACTTTTAGCATTTGTATACAAGGACTTAGAAAATTTGTCACTTTTTAGTTGCCTGCCATTATGTAATGTAACTGAATGAGACCCTTTTACATTTGACTTCCACTTCAGTTCCTAATTGAACTTTTTCAATGTCTATCCTCTCTTCTTCACTAGAATATAGAGAATCCTTGTTAATAAAGTTTCCCCTGCAGGATGTCAAACCATGTTGCTCTTCTACACCTATTGGCTTTCTGCCAGCCCTTAGTTTAAAAACTACTCTACAACCCTTTTTAATTTTATATGCCAGCAGTCTGGTTCTATTTTGATTTAGATAAAGTCCATACTTCTTGTATAGGTTCCTGCTTTTCCAAAAGGTTTCCCAGTTCCTAATAAACCTAAACTCCTCTTCCCTACACTA
>ML685793.1:3772217-3893979 GCA_007922175.1 Pelusios castaneus | reverse complement strand
GGATTTAGGGGACCATTTATGATACTATTTCATACCAATATTTCACAGTTACAATAATCCATAGGAACTAAGCCATGTTTGGTACCAATAGAAAGGCTGTAACTTGCTAGGAATGATTATATTGTTTATGTGTAGTTGTATCTATAGTAGAAGTTAGGAATATGTTTGTTATGTGTGTGTTTCAACTTATTTGAGTCTGGGAAACTCCCTAGACTGGACCTTTACAGTCATTGCCTCCTTAATGGCCCATTAAGGGAACCACAGGCACAATGGGAGTAGAGAGAAGCCTCAGTGAATCACCTGGACTGACCATGGGACAACTCCATTTTGATTTGTAAAAACTCCACAGAGCATGGGGAAGGTCAGAGGTGATAAAAGGCAGCAGCAGCACCAACTCCATTTTATCTTTAGTCTCTAGTCTTCAGCCAACACTCATCCCTGGATCTATTCATCTGCAACTGGACAAAGGACTGAGGCCCACCCAAGTGTTGGGTGTCTACCAGAGGAACTGAACAAGCCTGCAAATTCCAAATTCTTCCAAGGAGTTGCTTTACATGGACTCAATCATTTGTGTATATGTGATTCACTTTGCCCCTTTAACATCTCTCATATTTTGTTTCTTTTCTTTTTATAATAAACCTTTAGTTTTAGATACTAAAGGATTGACTAGTAGCATGGAATTTTGGGTAAGATCCAAACCTATATTGTTCTGTGTAATGTGGCTGGCCCTTTGGGATCAAGAGAACCTATCTCTTTAAGAGACCCAGTGGGTAGTTGGGAATCAGAGGAGTTCAATACAGGGAGCTGTTTCTATTTTGTTATGCTTCATGAAAATTGGTGTGGGGAATCAGAAGCATTGTTTGTGGCTGGTTGGAAAGTTTATCTCCAGGTATCCCACCAGTGCTGGGAGAATCTGCTCTCCTTTTTGAAGCTTACCCTGATTTCTGCATATTCAGGGGGTTATCCCAAGAGGCCCGAGTCACACTATACTTCTAATGATTGAATCTCCCCCATTATTATTACCTGTCTCTTCATAATAACTGGGATTCATGTTTCCTAACGACAAAAGTTTTGGAGGATCATACTCTACAATGTTGTTGTAGGTTTTTAATTCATTAGTGTATGTAAAGCACTTTAAATGAAGTATTATAGTATATAAGTATTACATGCATAAATTATACGGCTTTTTGTTTTTTTAACAAAATATCAAAGAAAACCCTTAATTCCAATGCACTGGTCTGAAAAGCAAGATTGATAAGTAGTTCCTGGCTGATGAACCCAAGTGACAAAAATTGTAATATCACTGCAAGTAAAGTAGGCATATATAAAAGTACCCTGAAGTTCTAAAAGAGAGATCCTAGACCTGCCCCCTTCTAACCCAAGTAGAAAAGCCCTTAAGCAAGCCTGTCCACAAAGAAGCAAAAGGCTTATTGACTGACCTGACTGAATGATAGGTGACATTTGCTGATTGGTTGTAGACAAGGAGGGATGTGATTTGAATCTCTCTCGTTCTAATGTTGACACTGGTGTAATAAAATGATTCTGATTCCATCCATCCTGTGAAGTGGGAAAAGACTGTCAAAATGAATTACATTTCATAAAATAAATGATTCAGAATCTTTATGAAGTTGTTTCCCTCTGAATGCTAATTTTGTCAGAACCATACTTGTTAATTTACCTTTTTATAAATGCTACGGAGGTCCCGGTACTGCCATAACGTATTCAACACCTGGGCTGCTGCCTTGACCACTTTCAAAGATGATCTAAGAAGGTAAAGAATATTACACTTGGAACATAATTTACGTGACATGAGTGGAGTAGTTTCAGCTGAAGGCCCAGAAAATGCTTACATCACAAAAACTTCCAGGACTGCAACTACCAGTCATGTTGGCAGTGTCTGCAAAGAGCCTGGTATAGGACTCTAAGACATAGCTTTACACTAGAAGTGATCGCTTCAGGTCAGTTTTGAAAACTATGGAAAAGCAGTATGGATATGTCTATACAGAGAAGAAAAACTGGTGGCTGGCCTGCACCAAACAATGCAGACTTGTGGAACTGTTTAATTGTTTTTAATTTCTGGGCTTATGCTGGAGGCTGGGCAATAGGACCCTCTGGGGTGAGAGAGTCCCAAAGTACAGGCTCTAACCTGAGCCTGGAAGTCTACACAGCAGGGAAACAGCTCCACAGCCTGAGTTCCACGAGCCTGAGTCAGCTGGTAAGTGCTAGCTGCATGTTTTTCTTTCCTATGGGTAAGGATACGATTTGATCACAGAGGTCATGGATTCGACTTCGATGTCTGTGACTTCTTCAGCCTCAGGTGGTGTAGCTGGGGCTTCAGCTCCCCATGGCAGGTCTCTGGCTCAGCCTTCATTCGCCCTTTTCCCCCCAAAGCCAGGCTCCAGCTATGGCTTCAGCCCCACCATGACTATACCCTGATTTTGTACGTTTTTACCATGACTGTTCCGTGAATTTTGCTTAATTTTACTTTGTCAGGGGTAGTCAGGGCTGCTAGTATCTGTGTTGTACCTGTTATGCCAATAAACACCTTCTTATCCAGTTACCAATCCAGCACACTTCATGAAAGCTTATGTTACACAAAATAAAATTAAAATATATCATAATAAATCATTTACACTCCTGTCTTTAAGGAAATCATAAATACAAACAAAAATTATTGTAGGGAGGAATGATAGAGGCTAATAACACTGCCTGTCTCCTCCCACTACAAGATCCTGATTTCATTTTCTTGTAACTTTGCCATACTTTACCATTTGGGCTGAAATATTCCATGTCAGGTATCTACTGCAGGCTATTTATTTATTTATAAGTTTCCAAGAACAGGGAAAGGAAAAAAGCCATGGAAGTCGAGAATGGGTCTTATCCCAACCTCGGTTTTGGGCACCAGAAAATACCGGGAATAGAAGCAGTGACCCCAGTGTTCTGGCAGAACCTCCTCCACTGCTCCAAAGCCAGGAAAGAGTGAAACTGCTCAAGGAACAGTATCTTGTTAGGGATCACTGAAGCAGGATAGGGAGCGAGGGCAGGGGAGAAGGATGGAGAGGAACTGGATGATTCAGCACAATCTAATGGGTACTTAACCTGATAGGTACCTCTCAGTACCTAGCTGTTGGAGGTGATTGAACCCCAAGCATTGTGGAAGTGGGACAGATTGTTCCCAAATGGAGAGGATGGGGGAAAAAGGAGCAATAACTGGAACATTGCTCTGGACGAGGGAGTCTAAATGGGCACTTGGGAAGTGCCAGGGGAGGACATGTGGACTGGCTGAACTCTAGACTCAGCTGCCTTCTCCTAGGGGATCTATGCCTCATTCTGGCTTAGTTCCACTTTCTCTGGGGAAGGAGAAGCTGCCCAATTGTGCTGCACTACAGATGATACTGTTGCTGCTGTTGCCCACCAGATTGGTGTCTCTGCTCCACTGGAGTGTACATCGCTAAGGACCTTAGGGTAGCTGTAGAGTCCTTGAAGGAGTGCAGTCTCATCCATCTTGTGCAAAAACAGCACTTAGTCATCAAAGGTTAAATCCTCTATGCCCTCATAGACATAAGGAGCAATGCCCTAATTCTGCAGCCAGGAAGCCCTTCTCACAGCCAAGGCCATCACTCTGGCCAATGTATCAGACATCCAGCACAAACTGCAATGAAGTCTTAGCCAACAAGCAGCCTTGGGTGACAAATGCCCAAAATTCCTCCCTCAAGGCTTTGGAAAGCTGGTTTGAGAACATAGACAAAGCCATCCAATTCACAAAGCGTATTTGGATAGCAATGCCTAGTGCTGGTAAGCAATTTGGACCTGCAAACAAGAAAAGGTGTAAATCATTCTGTTCATCAGATCCATTCATTTAGAGTCCTTATCCTTGGAAGTGGACTTAATTCTGCCCTGCTGTGCTCTATTGTTGGCCATGGCTACGACTAGGGAATTTGGATCTGAATGTGAAGTATTACCTCTCCACGTGCTCTACAGCAGGTAGTACCAAAGTCAGTTCTAAAGGGTCTTAACACGGTCCAGGAGCACATTGTTTAGGGGGGAGAGTGACTTCCACAGACAGATGGCTGCAGGATGTCCACTAACTTGTGGGTATTCCTTTACAACTGTGATTCGCAACCCATGGTCTGCGGGTCACCTGCAGAAGAAGGAGCTCGGGGAGGAGACTAACATTGGAGGAGAAACCTGAGGAGTTAGATTAGCAGTCAATGGGAAGAAATATGAGCTATAGATTGGACAAGCAGTCAGGAGTAGGGAACAGGGACTGACTGGTCAAGGGGACTCTGACTGGGATAAGATGACAGGGGACTGGAACAGCGCAAGGAGCCAGTGGTGAAGTAGAGACAAGACTGGGACAGATTAGAGAGAATGGGGCAAAAGGGACCAAGCTTGGAGGAAATAGTAGGATCTGTGCCCACTAAATCACTGCCTTCTCCTTAGCCTGGAATGGAAAACAAGATCTGCGAGTCTCTCATTTCTCTGTTTTCAGCAAATATGTGAAACCTACTGGCAGAATGTTCCATCCCACTCTGCCACAGGTCATTCAGTGTGCAGGATGGACACGTTCTGGAAAAAATCAGGTTATGTGCTAAAAGAAGGCTCTTGTCTTTAGGATCCCTATGTCATTTGTTTCAGTAGTTGGAAGGTGTGCAGTGAAGGAGGCTGGGGATTTCTGTAATAGAAACGAGTGTCTCATAGTTATAGCAGCTGAATGCTGCCTGGAAGTATTGGATTTTATCACTGCCTCTGTCACAGGGCTTCCATGTGTTGCTAGTCACACAGACTTTTCACAGGTGGTCACTACTTGTGCACACTTCATTTTGTGGTTGCTCCACTTGGTACCTTGGGATCTGATTTAGAGATGTACTGGGCATTCACAACTGCAACTGAAGTTAATTGGTCTTTGAGCATATACAGTGTTACGTAATGGTAAATACCCTGAATAATCAGGCTCTAAGCATCTCATATTGGACACCCAAAATTAGTGGATACTGTTGACCTTAATCTCTCTGTGCTTTGGTTCTTCAGCTATAATAATGAGGTTAATACCTCTCACCTCACAGGGCTGTTATGAAAATAAATTAATTCACAATTGGGAAGTGATGAAAAAATAAAGACTTTTCAACTTTAATAATGTTCTATTTTTGTGTGTGTTTAATATGCATAACAGTATTTTCAGATATTTTGATTCTATAGGTCCAGTTAAACTGAATACCATATATTACTGTACAGCCCCTAGAAACATTAGCTAGAGAATACTGTACAATTTAAATGATTGGTAGGTACTGTACGGAAACAACACAAAATGGAACAGATGTCAAAAGAGGCTTTCCTTTTGTGCAGCTGTGGGAGATTGCTCGTCTTGTCAGGAAACTTGAACAGAAGGAACAAATCCTTTTTCCGCAGGAAATTCACTTTACATGTTTTATGTTATTTTTATCTGAAATGGATTAAAGAAACATTTTACTTGCAAATCTAGCTGCCTACTTGCCTGTCACCCCTTCCTTTTGTTATGTTCACCAGTTTTTCTATTCCTCCTGTATCAGCCAAAGCTTTGGCATTTTCCATGTTTTTACTGGTAACCTCATGCAAAGCACAGCAGATTGCTGCGACAGTCTCATCAGACAATATGTTTGGGCCACTGCCTCCTGGAAGGCGATTCACCAGATCTCGCATAGCGTATTTACCTATAAAAATCCATAAATCAAGTTAGGAAATGTACTTTGCAATTTGAATTTGAAACATAAGCACTCTGACAAGAAATATACAAGTCTAAAAGCAATGAGGAAAGTACAATAAAAAAACAACACTAAGTGGAAAACTGAAATAATTCAGATTGTACACAAGGGCAAGAGATATTGTAGTGTAATTTGCTAAATGAAAAATTAATTGCATTTTCTTCTGGATTAGGAAAAGATGGACTAAAAATATTATGGCCATCTGCCAATGTACATAGATATACACAAATCTGTGAGCTTATTTATTTTAGTTAAGGATGTTTAGCAGAGCTGTTTCATAGCAAGAGAAGCAATGTTACAGCAAGATTACTTAAGCACCCTTCAAACAACCTGAATTTAAAGCAAGTGTAAGACATTACACTTGTGCATATTCCATTCTCGTTTAAGGCAGGCCTTGAACTGATAGATGGTTATTGCATGATCACATTTCATTGCTGCTGCTTGTGACAGGTAAAAAGATAAAAAGTTGAATACAGGAATTAAAGGTTGAGAAAATGTTGGCTCTTACTATAACTTACCTTTGCCTCAATTCAAGATGTGCCTTAGCTGCTGACAAATACTATGGTTATTTGAAACTCTTCATGCTTTTAGGTAGCCACAATAAACCACCACTTTACCATAAAATAGCATAAATAAAACTGTTTAACCATGTTTATGTACACTGTAGGATATGTGCTGCTGCATCCATATAGGAAGAGATGCAAGAATGTGTTTGGCTTAAATAAAGTGAAATACAAGTCACAATTGAGCATTAATACTGGGTAGTTTGAAAATTGGAATGGATGTGGAGAAGAATTGCTAGAGGAAAAAAGGCATTATTTCTCAGGAGTGGTGCTCATATTGAGACTTCCTTTTAGAAAGGGCTGCGGAAGTCTTTCAGTAGTTTTGGAGGTATTACCATTTTATTTACCTTATTTGTCACCCTTAAAAGATTACATTTCAGCTCTTTTAGATTTCAATTACAAACTGACAATCAGGAATAATCACTCTGAAAAACAAAGGAAATTAACTAAAGCTAAAGTAACTGTTTTTGTTTAGGCTGCTTTGATAACTGAATGACTATTAATGGATTTTTATTGAAGATGTATTATATATATAAAATGGTGAATAATGAATGGATGGGATGCATTTTACATAAAGGCATTAACTTTTTATTTGTGCAATCTGTCTGGGGAGAAATTCTGATCCTAAACCACAAAAGAAACACTACTGAAAATACCTTATTTTTAATATAGTAGAAAATGGCAATATTTTTTAAAACCAGAGAACTTTGTACATATTAATACTATGACATCAATGGTCTTTGAGGGAGCTCACCAATACATCAAGTGGTTCCATCTTTGGCGTGGAACTCAATGTACCTTGACATTTGCTAGAGTGCTCAAGTTCCCATATTTAAAAACAAACAGATTTTTTTCCCTCAATATTTTGTGGGATTTTTAAAAAAAACCCTATATTAAACCTCATCATTTCTGTAATCAGACACTTTCTCTTTTTCCTAGGTTGGATCTTTCATCTGTTTGTCTTGTTTATCTATTTTTTGGAAGATTTTTATTGTTATATTGTTTGTAGATATGTGCAAAATATTAGGTACACAGATTTTCCAAGTATAACAGGTCTATTTTAAAGTGAAATTTTGCAAATATGGTTTTAAGAGGAAAACCATGCCAAACTTAACTTTTATTGAACAGATATTTCTTCAGGGAAAATTTAGGAAATGCACAATTATGTAAAACAAGGCAGAAATATTTTTGTAGAATTCCAAGAAACAAAAATTGTAGATATCTCAATATTCCTAATTGTTATTTCATTTATTTAGACTGGGAAAAACACTAAATTCTGGAGTCACAAGACTTGAAGCTCTGAGTACAATAATAACAGTTTTGTAGCAAGTCTGGAAGCTTAACAAATCCAGGCTGTAATAGAGAGAGGTGGGGACACATTCCTGAGTTGTGCAGCCTGAGGAAGAATACTATGCCAGTACCTTCCTCTCCTGCAGTTTGAGAACTCCAGCTGGGTATCATGTGGATGCTGCAGACACTGCAGCACACATCATCTTACTGCCTCCCTGTTATCCCCCCAGACATTGAACAAGAGAGGGGAAAGAACAGAACCCTGCAGGGCCTCCACACGATGAAGTCTCAGGGTGCATAAATGATAACCCACAATTACCTGCTAAGAGCTCCAATGTAAAAAGGAGAGAAAACACTTAAAAGGAGCTCCATCTACTTCAAAAAAATCAGAGCCTGTGACTGCCTTATGGTCAGCTTTATAGTATGATCAACTGTACATGATCAAAGACAATGTATAAATCTAATAAAGTCAGCACAAACTCTTCTTTGTTCACATACAGTAGTTTCCATCCCATCCCTGGATATACATATACTCCCAGACTGATCAAGGGTCTATGAATCTGAAGACGGCGGCTACTACCAAAACTGTTTCACCACAATCTTCATCTAAACCACAGAGTAGTAAATATTAATCTACAGTTGACAAGATCCTTTTTGTGATCATAAGATTATTGTACATCACCATCCTAGACTACCCAGGATGGAGAAGCTTTACGAATAAAATTATAAAACTGTACTTGCAGTTGCATATATGTTTTTGAGCATTTGTACAAACAACACTGGGCTAATTACTACACTTGACTAAAAGCAAAGCCAGAAAGACATTTCTTCCTATACAAAAATTATTAATCTTTTCTGCAACATGACAAATGTTATATGCATGCGCACGTTTTGGGTGGAAACATTTATTATTGCAGGAGAAACAAAACAAAACCCAATCCCTTTCTGATACTGATCTTATAGCCCTTTGAGAAGGTTACTAATCAACTTGAAGGAAGGAAAGTGATATTTCTCATCATGCTCAACCAGGCAACTTCCTGTCTGATTGAATATGAATTCAAGCAACTGGTCTTTGTTGTAAAGGGGACTGTTGCACAAGCTGACTAAAGACAAAGACAATGTTGCTCCAAAAAGCTGTGGCTGCCAAGAAGGTTAACATGTCTTTAATGATGTGATACGATAAAAGGGAATGCACACTAGCTGACATGGTATATCCTCATTCTAAAGTAAGTTTTTCCACTACAAGCACTGAAGGAAAGATTGCCTCATGTTGGTATCCCAGCATCCTTCAGTAGAGTTATATATACTTACCAATAAGCTCCTTATTGCGAACATCTAAAGCCATATTCCTTAAGGCAGTTGCCACAGAAGAAACAACTCTATCATTATCCATTCTCAGAAGTTCCACAAGGATTGGAAGTCCTTTTTCTTTTCTTACAGCAGCTCGAATATATGCTGCAAACTGTTACACAAGACTGAATTACTTACAAACCTGTCATATTAAAAACAGCACCAATATTATATTTTACAAGATTACAATTACACGTTTTATTGGGGAAGTTCCAAAGGCGCACACAGTAAGTAGGTGACCAGTTCCCATGCCTTGCTACTGGGAGTTAGGTCTCACCTCTGTGCCACTGAAAATGTTCTCTTTGTGGAACAGTGTTTAGAAATATGAATTAATAGATGAAATGTACTAATAAAGTAGATTAGATCTAATAGAGATGAAACAGTATTTCAGGAAAAAGACAATAAAAAAGTCAGTTGTAAAAGCTTGAAAATCCCAAATTGTATCTGTCTGCTATTTTTGTACAGCACAGTAAGCAACATATATTTTTATCTCTATGACAAATATATACAAGTGATTAAAGAGCTGTCATGTGCTGCCTCTGCAATGCACCATATGTGAGGGCCACAAGCAGGACTGCCCAGTTGTAATATAGCAGCAAATAATGCACTGCTCTTGTTGATAACAAGGTAAGTATGAGTTGAAATTATTTAGTGTAATGCCCATGGTTCTGCTATTTGGGAAGTGGTGGTACTTGCACCTATCATTTTGTACAGTTTTAGTTGGTTTAAGTCTTCCATTTTTGGCAGTCAATTTCCACCACAATTCATTGTTTGAAGGATTTTCTGGCTCATGTATTGAATGGGAAAAGAACCACAAATTTTCATTTTTTCCCCCCCTAAATAGTGATGCTGATTTTAATGCTATTCTCAATAAACTACCCATTTTCTGCTCTTAGCTCTTCATTACCTATTCCTATGAAAGTGAATAGGAGTGGAATGGAGAGGACTGAAAGCAGTTGAGAGCAAGTGTATAAAATTTTTTTTCTCTCTCATCAGTATTTAATATTTACCAATGATTTTCCCCTCACATATTTTATTGATACATTTATTTTAAACATAAAACCAGCGGCACTTTGTATTATGATATTTTGTATGACACCTACTGATACTATTAATGAAATACTGGGTATCATACAACTGGAGGTTTAAGTGCAGGCCTGGCAATCTTTTTGAGAATGCCAGTCTCATGTCTGCCATTAACACTGTAAGTGGTCTTGGACAGATTGTTTAACTTCTCTGCCCCAGACAATAATTCCGTAAAATGACGATAGTATTTGCTTATATATTTCATAAGACAGTTGTGATTATTAGACAATTTTTGTTAGTATTTAACATAAAGGGTTACAAAAATGCAAAGTATCTAACAGTATGTTGTTGTTTCACCCAACAACAGAATACCAAAGACAAGTAGGATATGGAAATAATTAGATTTCAAAAACGGAACAGAATGCAATCTCCCTACATTAATCTTAATTCCAAGTATTTATGTCCACATCACAAAAACCTCTTGAACTCTGGCATGTTTGGCTATCTGTTTAGACAGGGATAGGAATGACAGAACCGCAAGAGGTACTGCCAGGTATGTGGGTAAACTTGCAGGATGCCTGAATGCATTGTGCTTGACTGTCTTACAGTTCGACATTTTCTTTGCTTTTCTAAATTGAGCCAAGGTGAGCATTAAGGAAGTGATGCATCTGGAGCAGAGTGCTGAGGATCTTCCATTACCATTGACTTCAGTGTGAACTTAGGGAAATGCCCACCTCAGAGGAGCCACTAAGCATCTGTCAGACCTTTGGTTTTCATGGAGAAACAAAGGAGTAATGCACTGAATGAGCACTAATGACACTCACGGAGAAGTATCATCATATGCACCATAGGAAATGGCATATTCTATCCTACTCAGGGGTCATGATGCCATTAAAAGAGAACACTTAGTTGAAGAACAAGGGTAATACGTGAGGTGGCAATTCAGTTCCCACAGGATTATGGGATGTGTTTAATATAATACCTTCCAGTTGCCTGCAGAAAGATTCTGGAGAGATCCTGCAGAGCCCTCCAAAGTAGCTGGGTTGGAGCTCTCTGCTAGAAGTGTTAGATATGGTTTTACTACAGATGGGTGCCACAGCATTTCCACACCCTTAGGAGACTTTGAAAATCCTGGTATAGGGCCAACTCCATCCCACTGAGAAAGAAAAACATATTAGTTATAAGTACATTGGTTTAGGCAAAATTGAAATAAAATGTTTATATCATAATTTAAAAGAGTACCATATTATTAGATATGGTCAGTTTTCTCCCACACTCACTTTTTTACTAGTAGAAAAACAATACCTGATGTTTTTACAACGGAAAGAAAATGCAAACCTGATCCTCTTGTGAAGTTCGTTTTTTCTTCTTCTTTTTTTTCCCCCAGCAGCTTGGCTCTGAATCTTTGCTGGGTGATTCTTTCCCTAACAAGTCATCCAATTCATTTATACCCAGCAGACGTGCCTGAGGTACCTCCAATTCTAGGCGATAGGATAGGTTTCTCAGTGTACACACACAGTTCTCCACTGTCTGGAAACCAAAATATGCAGATATCTGTAATTAATACTTCCACAAATGGCGACATAGCATAGAAAACAACAGGTGGCACCTAGGGCTGGGAAAGAACTTCCAAATTCCAATCCTGAGTTTACTATGGGTCTCTCTGTGGTTTGGGGTAAATTAGAGTCTCTGAGTTTTCCCAACTACAGAACTGAGGAAAAGGGGCCTACCTCACAGAGTGGTATTGTTACCCCGGAATTTGATATTTCTGGGTGTATCCCAGAATTTGACAGTATTGCAGTCAGCCATTTTGTATGTTCAGCCACTGCCAGCTGAAAACCAAACTTCATACAGCTAGCAAAATCTTAGGCCTTTGTGAGGGAAGGTGAGACAGCTGTATAGCTGCCGTTTGCTAATGAGAATGGGATGATGGGACAAAGTATGGAAGATAGTGAGTGAACAGCAACCTTGGTTGTAGGTGCCCAGACATGTTATTGTTATGGTTGGAAATATTTTAAATCTTTTGAAATAATGAGTAGTTTGTTCAAATTAAGAGAACTGGTGACCCAGTGGAGGTTATTTTACTGGTGTCTGAGGAGTCACTGTAAGGTTATGTGCTTTGTTAGAGTTAGCTATAAAAGATTAGGTAAAAGTAAATACCTCTGAGGGGCAAAGAGCTAACACCTAAACTCGCTACCAGGAGGATGGAAAGAAGGCCCCTGAAAGCCCGACTGGTGATCACTTGAAACTGTCTCAGACTGTGGGCAACTATATCTGGGATGTCCTAAATCTGTTGTGTGTATATATGTGCTTACAATCTAATAAATAGTAGTTTTAGATAAATGCACTCATTTGTATCAATTCTTTATCAGATGGAAGTGCTGTGTTCCCATTGATTTATTCCTGACATCGCATGGTATAAAACAGTTAAGTTTCTGCTTTGGGTTCTGGGAAACGCCCAGTTAAGGAGATTATTTACTGTAACTGATGGCTCTTTGAGATCTGCCATCTCTCTCTGGATTCCAAAGGTGGGTGTGCATGCATGGTACGTGCTGCAGCTGGAGCTGTTCATCGACCCATGCTTCATGTTACCCACATGGTATATCCAAGGTCCTTTGCACTATACAGGTCAAAGCCCCATCAGTTTCTTCTTACTACCAGGCACTGAGCCCTCAGCAGAGAGACAGGGGGCAGGACTGGAATCCAGATAGGAACCACATATCTCAAAGAACCATCAGTTATGGTAAGTAACCTCCTTTTCTTCTTCAAGTGCTGGTTCCTATATGGATTTCAGTCATGGCTAGCATAGCAAAGTTATCAGTATGGAGGTGCATTCTATGGCTCAGTTGATGCAAGTTCGTAGTACTGCATGGAGTACTGGCAATGCACCATGAATGTGTGAATGAAAGCCCAGGTTGCGGCCCTGAAAATGTCTTGCCATTGGATGTTGGCAAGGAAGGCAGATGTGGCTGCTTGTGCCTGTGTGGAGGGAGTTTTGATGCTCGGTGGTAGCAGGATGCAGCAGAGAGATTAACACTTCATGATGCAGCAGGCAATTCATTTAGAGATTTGTTGGGAAGACACAGCATGGCCCTTACAGTGTTCTGCTATTGTGGCAAAGAGTCTGGGTGATGCTTGGAATGTGTAGGTATAATGGATATAGAAGGGTAGTACATGACAGACATTGAGGGTTTGCAGAGTACATTCTCTGGGGGAGGAATGAGGGTTTTGGGTAAAAAAATGGAGAGACAGATGACCTGGCTGAGATGGAACAATGAGGCCACCGTGAGAAGAAATTTAGGGTTGAACTGTAGGGAGACTTTGTTTTTGTGAAATAAAGTGAATGTAGGATCTGCCATAATGGCCGTCAGTTTGCTGACTCATTGGATCAAGGAAACAGCCACCAGGAAGATTACCTTGATGGATAGGTAGGTTAGAGAGCAAGCAGTTCAAATGATGGCTTGATAAGAGCCAAAAGGACTAAGTTGAGGTCCCATACCAGGGTGGGTTCTTTATCAGGAGAGAATGTGTTCAGTGAGCCTCATAACAATCTAGCAGAGGTTGGGTGGCTAAACATGGAAGTCCCATCGACTGGTGGAAGGAAGAAACTGACAGCTGCTAGATGTAACCTTATGAAGGAATGGGTGAGGCCTGAGTGTCAAAAGTGAGTAAACAATAGGTATGGATATATTTGATGAAGGGCAGTTTCTGGAGACTCATTTTGTCACCTCTATTTGGCTTGATTAGCAGGCTCTAGTTGTGGGGCATTGACTATGTGTGAGCACATCCCATAGTGGTGTGGAGCACACATTATCGATTTGCGAGTCCCATCCAAATACCAGGCCATAAGACGGAGTGGTTATGGGCTGGGATGATGAATCTGGCCTTGTTGCTGCGTGAGCAGGGTTGAGAGACTGGAGAGTGGTTTGACAGGTGGAGGAGCTTGGTGAACAAATACTGGTGGGACTATGAGTATAACTGTTGCCTGGTCCCATTTCATTTTGCAGAGTACTTGAGGAATGAGTGGAACGGTACAAGGGAGGACTGGTCTCCATGGGAGGAAAAAGGTGTCCCCTTGTGATCCTCAACCAACAGCTCCTCTGGATCAGAAAAGGAGGAGTTTGTTGGTTTTGGGTGTGGCGAAGGGGTCCTATCAGGGAGTATCCCACCACCAGAAGATGCAGCAAAGAGTGGGATTGTGGAGTTCCCACATGTAGGTTGCAGTGGAAGGAGTGCTGAGCATGTCTGCCAAGACATTGTCTGTACCAGGTAACTGGGTTGCCTGCAGAGTGATATTGTGTTGTAAACACCAGTTCCATAAACATTTAATTTAGAAAGGAGTTTTGAAGATTAAAAGCATGGTAAATTCTAATTATTATCCCCACACCTCTCATCCCCCTCCCCACAAGAATGGGTACTTCAACACTGTCAAAATTAAATACATAAAATAAATTTGTGTTCCGCAACAGAATTTGATTTTGTGCATAAATAAATGTGTGTGCGCAGGAGAAAGGATTGCTAAGAGTAAGTATAGCTCAAGAGTTTTATGACTGAATTACACTATACAAAACAAAAACATTACATCAGACAACTAGTCTGGTACCTAGAAACTATTTAGTTAAAATAAACACACACCTTGCTGTCATAATCTGATGTGTTCACACATGTGTGGATCACATATAGCAAAGAATCAACCAGCCCTTCACAGGATCTCATTTGCTTCCTTGCCTCTTCTCCTGCAGAGCTTAGATTCCTAAAGTGTTAAAATGCAATACAAACATCAATCAATATACTGTGTAATTATGTATGGTACTCACAGACATACAAATATCCAAGCAATTTTCTAATGAAATCATTTGCAGAAGGAGAGTCTTTTTATAGAAATGGTTGATAATCTATCTTGGGAAATTACAAGCAAATGTCATTTGGCTCAGTTGATATGTTTCAAAGACACACGAGAAATAGTTCTTCAGAAAGACTCTTTATGACTCAGGAGTAAAATAGCAGTTGGCAGGGATAGTTTAGCAATATTCCAGAGTATAAAATGAATATAACCAAACATAGGGAATACCTCCTGCTTCTATTTAAGCACTGTGTACCAATTCTGTAAATTAATGGAACACAGTCAATTTGAAATCTAATCAATTAAATAAAATAAATGGAATTAGTCTCATGTACTGCATGTAGCCCCTGAATTCCTGGTTTTTTGCTGTGGTTTTTGTTTTCCTATTTTTAAGTGCTCTTTTTATTTATTTTTTTCTTATTGCTGATTGAAACATGCACTTAAACAAGACAGGAAACAGTGAAATTGACTTTTATAAAGTGTTGCCAAATGAAAAAGGTAAATGGGTAAAAACACACACAGGAAAAAAACAACAACACATTTTTTGTCCCTAATTGCTTTCATTTATAGAAATCTCAAATGTTACTTGTGACAATAATAGGTTAAAAAAAAAAAAAAAAAGTTAATTCAGTAGAACAATTTTTAATTTGACAGTGTCCATTTAATTTGCATACATTGTCTGCCAGTAGTGAAGTTTAAATATTCAGTCTCACTAAGCACTCAGTTTTCCTAATTAGGTTTTTTATTAAAAATAAATACCTATAAATAGCTGCATCTGCTTCCAGAATTTAAATGTATTTTTAATCAAAAAACAAACAAACAAAAAAAACCCCAACAGGAGAAACTTATCCCTTACCAAGTAGCTGCAAAACAGAAAATAATAGACATTCATAAAATAATAGAGTCCTGTGGCACTTTTAAAGACTAATAGATTTATTTATCGCATGAGCTTTTGTGGGAGAAAATCCCACTTCGTCAAATGCTTTGAAGATGGGAAACTTACAGAATGGGAGGAAATTAAATGCAGGGGAGTGTATGACATAGGATCAGGTCAGGCTGTAACAGCAAATCAAAATAGGTGTTAGGATTCAAACACTGCGGAACAGAACATAGAGGAAGGTGAGGTCAAATCACCTGTTGTAATGAGAGAAAAATCTGTAGTCCCTGTTTAACCCCAAGGCAACTGAGTGGAATTTGCATATAAATATGAGTTCTGCAATTTCTCTTTGAAGCTGTGATTTTTTATTCATTTGTTTCAACACAGCTATTAGCAAGTTGTCAGTGGAGTGAGCAGAGAGATTGAAGTGTTCCCCTATTAGTTTTTTAGTGTTGCGATTAACACGGCTACCCTTTTGGAACATGACTACATGGAAGGCACTGAATACAGCCGTTTGAAGTGGAAATCCATCAACGTCATGAAACAGACATCATCTTCCCCTCCAAATGCAAACAATGGACATTATACCTAATGGACTGAAGGTAAAGAATCCATTACAATTGACATATTACACAGACTACAGTGAGAAATTGTGCCATAAACTCTCACAGAAATTAAGAAATCACCTTATCAGCATCCTGTACAGCAAACAGAAAAAAAATTAGAAATGAACTCTCAACACTGTAATCTCTCCTACAAAACCAGCCTCCAACACATTCTTCCACCTGGTTGGACTTCACAAAAAAGAGAAAATCCATCTACAACACACACTTTGCTTCCCTACAGAAGAGAAAACACAAACTGTCTAAACTCCTGTGCACCACAAGGGAAAACAGCACCTTTAACCCACCCAACAACATTGTTAATCTTTCATGCTACACACTTACTCCAGCAGAGGAGTCTGTGCTGTCTTGGGGACTTCCTTTCTGCCTCACCACCCGCACACATAAGATACAATTCTGCAGTGACCTGCAGAACTACTTTCGCCATCTCACACTCAAGGAATATTTCGCTGCCACCAATGTAGAACACAATGACCTACAGATACCTTCCTCCCAATGTTGCAAGAAAAAATATTCGACATGGACTCCTCCAAGGGTCGGAACAATAGACTAGACTTCTATATAGATTGTTTCCGCCACCGAGCAAAGGCTGAAATCGTGGACAAACGACATCCCTTACATCATAACCTCAGCCATGCAGACCGCAATGCCATCCAGAGCCTCAGAAACAACTCTGACATTATTATTAAGGAGGCTGACAAGGGAGGCGCCGTCATCATGATGAATAAATCGGATTATGATCAGGAGGCTTATAAACAACTGTCCAACAAAATGTACTACAAACCTCTCCTCTCTGACCCCACTGAGGAATACCAAAAGGAACTGCACTACCTACTCAAGAAACTCCCCAAAGCAGCACAGGAACAAATCAAGACAGATACACCACCAGAAACCCGACCAGGGATATTCTATCTACCACCAAAAATACATAAAAAAGGAAACGCTGGACACCCCATCATCTCAAGCATTGGCACGCTTACAGCAGGATTATCTGGCTATGTGGACTCTCTCCTCAGACCCTATGCTATCAACACATCTAGCTATCTGAGAGACACTATGGATTTCCTGAGAAAAATCCAATCCATTGGTGAACTTCCAGAAAATACCATCCTGGCCACTGTGGATGTAGATGCTCTTTACACCAATATCCCACACAAAGATGGATTACGAGACATTAGAAGAACTATCCAATATGATGCCACTGCTAAACTTGTGGCTGAACTTTGTGACTTTGTACTCACCCACAACCATTTCAGAGTTGAAAGTAATTTATATCTTCAAGTCAGCGGCACTGCTATGGGTACCTGCATGACCCCAAAATATGACAACATCTTTATGGCCGACTTAGAACAACGCTTCCTCACGTCTCATCCCAAAGCACCTCGACTTTACTTACGCTATATTGGTGACATCTTCATCATTTGGACCCATGGTAAGGATGCCCTTAAAGATTTCTACAGAGATTTCAAAAATTTCCACAACACAATCAAACTTAGCCTGGAATACTCCACACAGGAGATCCACTTTCTGGACACGCCAGTGAAAATTAGTGATGGGCACATAAAGACCACCCTACACCGCAAACCTACTGATCGCTATAGTTACCTACATCCCTCGAGCTTTCATCCAAGACACACCACATGATCCGTTGTCTACAATCAAGCCCTAAAATATAACCGCATTTGCTCTGATCCTTTAGACAGAGACAGACACAAACAACCTTCAGGATCTCTATCAAGCATTCTTAAAACTACAGTATACACCCGCAGAAGTGAAGAAACAGATTGACAGAGCCAGACGGGTACCCAGAAGTCAACTACTACAGGAGAAGCCCAAGGAAAAAAACAACAGAATGCCATTGGTCACCACCTACAATCCTCAGTCAGACCTCTTCAACACATCAAAGATCTACAGCTTATTCTACAAGATGATCCTTCATTCTCTCAAGCCTTGAGAGAGAGAGACCTCTCTTTCCTTACAGTCAGCCCTCCAATCTTAAACAGATCCTCACCAGCAACTACAGATCAAACAACAGAAAGATTAAAGCAAGAACATATCCCTGCAACAGACCATGCTGCCAACTTTGCCCTGATATCTACACTGAAGGCACCATCACAGGACCAAATCAAGCTATCTACTCCATCAAGGGCTCATTCACCTGCTCATCCGTCAATGTGATTTATGCTATCATGTGCCGGAAATGCCCCGCTGCCTTATATATTGGGCGAACAGGACAGTTTCTACACAAAAGAATAAAGGGACATAAATCTGACATCAGAAATTGCAATACTAAAAAACCAATAGGGGAATACTTCAATCTCTCTGCTCACTCCACTGACAACTTGCTAATAGCTGTGTTGAAGCAGATGAATAACAAATCACAGCTTCAAAGAGAAATTGCAGAACTCATATTTATATGCAAATTCGACTCAGTTGCCTTGGGTTAAACAGAGAGTACAGATTTTTCTCTCATTACAACAGTTGATTTGACCTCACCTTCCTCTATGTGCTGTTCCCCAGTGTTTGAATCCTAACACCTATTTTGATTTGCTGTTACAGCCTGACCTGCTCCTATGTCATACACTCCCCTGCATTTAATTTCCTCCCATTCTGTAAGTTTCCCATCTTCAAAGCATCTGACAAAGTGGGATTTTCTCCCACGAAACTCATGTGATAAATAAATCTGTTAGTCTTTAAAAGTGCCACAGAACTCTGTTGTTTTTCTGCAATAGACTAACACGGCTACCCCTTTGGAACTATTCATAAAATAGTATCTTTGAACTCCTAAGTTTGTATTTATGCTCTTTTCCTAATAAGGAGGAATCAGGAGACATATTGGCATATGACGAAAAACTACAAGGATTAAAAAGGATGCAATAACTATATTGTTTAAGAGATTGCAATTTAAAAGGAATTTGAATACACTGTTGTAAATTCAATTACTATTAATAAAAATTTTGTAGAACACAGTGATTTACCTCAGGCATCCTGTAGTATTGCGCAAAACTAGAGAAGTCTGGAATTTAATTTTATGATCATCATCAAATGAAGAATTATTCCATCCAGAATGTGGAACTATCACAGTGTTAGTTAATGTTGATAAAGCATCTCGAATGATTGTCATCTTTACTGCATCACATGAGGACAAGTTCCAGAGAACTCCTAAAAAGAGAATTCCATTGTACTATTAAATATCAGAAGATCACTGGTATTTTTCAAACAAACAAATGAAAGGCTTTTTTTTTTGGTTAGACTATATAAAAAACACATGCAGGAAGCAATTTTATCATCAGGAAGGGTGCCCCAAAAGTAGCACATCTAATACCACACTCCACCATAGAAAATAAAGAATCAAAGCATGCTACATACAATTTAACCAACCATTTCTTGGCATCATAGAGAATTTGAAAGAAATCAGTGATTTATTCTTTCCCTCCTATACCAAGGTTATATATAGCTGAAATAATATTCTGCTGTATAAGCACTTTACTGTTATTGCTTTTGTGGTTACACTCTACTAGTACTATATGAAAAGAATCGTAAGAAAAAGCATTATGAAGAGACTGGCCAATTCTACGTATCCCTTTGAAGTGAAAAACATTTCTGGGATCAGCTAATGAAATTAATAATATCTGTGCAGTCACTACCTCATTTAAAAAGTAATAAACCACATCCCCTCCATTTCACTAAAGGGGTGACACTTGCTGCGTCATGAAAAATGCTGTTAAGAAAGTAGTAAACAGAAAAGACATCCATCCTAGGGGACAAGACAGATGAGAAGGCACAGAATACAAAAGTTATATGCTTCTGAAATAGTAACGACAAACAAGATAAAGTACATGCTGTTAGACGCTAAAGCTTTAAGCAGACACCTAGCATGAGAAATTTCAGCCCAAATGGCTGAAGTTTGATGATAAGCAACTGAAAACAGTCTTATAATGGGATGTGTTGGGTAACGTATTTCTACCAGTCTCAACTATGATGCACACATGAAGTTAATATTCATGTGAAACTGCAGAGTAAGACAAGTTGCACTTATGTATCTTTGAATGCCTTACTTGAATTCTGCATCAACCCCCTCCATCAACCTTAGTCTAACAATATATTTACATTTAGGGCATCATGTAGAGTACAGACACTACACAGGTATAAATATCAGTGCACGTGTTGAAGCATGTCTTAGGTGAGTGGAGTATCCTATATGCCTGAATTCTACAATGTATACTCCTACCCGGCTCTCTACACGCCCAAGCAGTGCCTTTTACATCTACATTGCTCATTTTTAGCAGTGCAGTGTCCCACCGCCTTCCTGCTGTTGAAGCCTTTCCTCACTGCAGTGAATGTCTCTGACGGGGGTAGGCAGCAGAAACAAACTCACTCACTCAGAGCGGGCACTGCTGAAGCCTTTCACTGCAGCATGTAGCTTCCCATATAATGCTTGTGCTCTACAAGCTTCTACAAGAGCAGACATAGCTTAATATTTAAAACCATACATTCCGCTGGAGGGGAAATTTCACACCCCCAAATTTCAGTGCTCTGAAATTTTGGATGGGCAACATTCACTCCTGAAGTGACAAGAATGAAGTCCAATATCTCTAATGGTTATTGGGCTAGAATGGACCAGGGACCCCACTCTGACCTCTCAAAGGCTTTCTGATTTTACCTTCTTTGGGATAGGGTCTCACAATTCTCTCACTATAGCTGCATCTACACTATGAGGTAGGGAGTGATTCCCCTGCTCATTTACACATATGCACGCTAGCTCTCATTGCATTTAGTGAATTACATACAGCAGATTAGCTGCAGTAGCATGGATGCTGGCAGTGAAGGCATGGCTTAGACTTGCTGAGTATACCCATTAGTTTCAGGCATGTCTGTACTTGGCATGGCTAGGCTATGCCTTGCTGCCACTCCCCACACTATTTATACTTATGCTAGCTCAGGTGAGTATGGGTATCATACCCCTAGATCTTAGTGTAGATGTAGCCTTCGACTGGGTCCCCCATACTGTATGGTTAGTGGGTGTCACTATCAGGGCTGGCCCAACCATAGAGGTGAACTAAGCGGTTGCCTAGGGCACCAGGCTTTAAGGGGCACCAAATTAGATGGAAGTGAATTTCTCTATTTAAAAAAATGCATTAATATGTTATCTCTTTAAACATATTGGAGGGAGAGGGCACCATAGTTCACTTAGGGGGCCAAAACCCCTTAGGCTGGTCCTGATCACCATTTCAGACTTCATTGGAACTTCAGTTAGGGATGGTTTTATGAGCTGGATTGAGTTAAAAGCTCATTGAAATAAATATATGAATGCACCCTTAACTGAGGACAGCTTTGAGAGACAGTTACAGGAACCACATCTAAACCAAGACCTAAGAGTCTGCCCAGAAACCAGCACCATGTGGGCAGAGGTTTCCACTAGTTATTATTCTAAGCCCGGTATGTATGTGTAAAAAACTTCTAGCTGGGGAAGACAAGAAATAGAGAGACTATGTCCACACCACAGATTATGATCAACACAAATTAAGCCAGTGTACAAGTGCCAAAGTTAGCATATTGCCTGTGTGCGTGCATACTTGTGTGGTTGCATCAGCTGCGAGGACTCACCAAGAGTGCTTGTGTGAATGCAAAGGAAGGTATCCCCATATGCCATGCACCCCTGTCCATCACAGTGCCTTTGGGGAAATTTTTGCAATGTGTTGTGGAATAGAAATAACTTGCCCTAGGATCTCTTGAAGTTAGGTGTGAGGTTCCAAACATGCAAGTTTCTCTCTCCCATAATGCCATTCATATCCAATCATTTCTGTGCCTTTCTAAGGAAATTCCATGGCTGTCCGGCAGTTTTTGATGACAGAAGCATGGAGCCAGCAGACCTCTACATTATTCTCATGAAAACTGCAAATACAGGACACATAATCCTTCTGTATTTTCAGATCCACAGCTACAATTGCACAATAGGGAATGTGATTTCCTCAAGGACAGGTTGTTAAGGGACACTGAAAAACAATTCAAGGCTGTTGGTGGCATTTATGGAGCAGTTTCACATGCTGCTGGAGAGCCTTCTGGGCCCATGGAAGGAGCACTGACTGATAGTATCAAATCATATTGCAAGTTTGGGATGACAAAGTGGCTGCTGAACTTTTGGATGTGAAAGGCCATCTTCTGGATCTGCTTGCTGAGCTTGCCCTTGCCCTCCAGCACAGGGACACCAGAATGTGAGATACACTGACAGTTGAGAAGTGAGCTGAAAGACTGAAAGGTAGAGCAAGAAAGCCTAACAGCAACTTATAGGCCAAGAAACAAACAGGTGATGGCTGAAAGACGCTTGGGCTCATAAGCTAAGAAAAAGCAGATTACTTACAGTGCAACTATTTTGCGAGTTGTGTTGCTCACGTCTATTCTATGCTTCCATGCAATGCATGGCTACTGGAGGTTTGGGGTTTTTTTTTTCCCCCCTTTTAGCAGTATCCCATAGGGCCAGCTCCAGTGGCCCCTGGAGTTCCACGCATATGCTGCAGTATATTAGATGCCACCAGTCTTATGCCCCCTCATGTCCTTCTTGCCATCAACACCAATAGCAGGGGGCAGGGGTGGTGGTCCGGGAATGGACATGAGCAACGCATCTCAAAAGTTCCAGAGGGAAGCTGTATTAGTCTAGTTCTAGTTCAGCAAAACAAACAAGAGGTTCTGTGGCACTTCTACAGACTAACAAATGTATTTATTACATGAGCTTCCATGGATAAAAATCACACTTCATCTGACACATGAAATCTCCAAGAGAAACAGTCACAAGATAAGTAACTGTCTTTTCTTCGAGCATTTGCTCATGTCGATTCCGTTCTCAGCGACTCCAAGCAGTACCTTGGAGGTGGGTTTGGAGTTCACAGATGAGGCGTGTGCAGCACCTCCTGCCAAAGCTCGCGTTGTCCACGCCTGCTGAATGATGTCATAGTGGGATGTGAATGTGTACACTAACAATCTTGTAAAAGCTCTACATCTATCTTGAATGGGCACTTGTGCTAGGAATGCTGCTGATGAGGCCTGTGCTCTGGTCCAATGGGCTGGGATACTTTCCAGAAGAGGAATCTTTGCCTGCTTAGGCAGAACCTAATGCAGGCAGTTACCCAAGAGGAGATGCGCCAAGTAGAGACAGGTAAGCCCTTTGTTCCGTAAGCCACTGCCACAAAAAGCTGCATGGATTTACAGAATGTTTTGTCCTCTCAGTGTAGAATGCGAGGACTCTTTGCATGTCCAGGGTGTGCCATCACTGCCCCTCAGAAAGAAAACCAGCAGGAAAAAATCCTGATTGAAATTAAGCCATTTAACCTAGGAGCCACTTTACACAGTCTTTTATAAGGACAATGTCCAACTGAGGCCCCATGGCCATCTTGCCCCGGGTAGTGTCCCAATTTTATTTCAGATACCCTACTTGCCAAGGTAATAAACTGGAAAGGCTACCTTCCAGGACAGCAACAAGAGGGGACAGGTTGCCAAGGGCTCAAATGGGGCCTCCATGAGCCTGAAGAGAACGAAGGTCAGGTCCCAAGGAGGTAGCAGATTGCGAACGTGGAGGTAAAGTCTCTCTATTATCCTACAGGAACTTAGCTGCCATAGCATGAAAGGAACTGACTTCTCTTGGATATGTGGGTGAAAGGAGGAAATAGCTGCCAGATGCATCTTCAACAAGACAATAGCTAGGCCTTGAAGTTTAAGGAGTAGTAGGGAGTCCACAACAAGTCTGAATCGATGCCTTCTGGGGTGACAATCCCTGGGATGTGGCCCAGAAAGTAAACCATTTTTATATGGTTAAATATGACAACCTGGTGGAAGGTTTTCTGCTGCCCATTAACAATAACAATTGCAATTTTTTGCCAAAATTTTGGTACTAGTACCCTTAAAGGGTATATATTTTGTTAGGTCCATTGATCATTAAAGACAGAATGGCTCATAGATTGGATCTGGGAATTTTTATCTGAAACAATGACTGACAGATCTTGCAGTTATGTAGGCAAAGGTCCAGAAGAGGATAGGGGGTGGAGAAAGCACTAATGGCGTTTCCGAGGCAAAACCTGGAGAAAAACTCAGACGCTTTGAAGATGGGAAACTTACAGAATGGGAGGAAATTAAATGCAGGGGAGTGTATGACACAGGATCAGGTCAGGCAGTAACAGCAAATCAAAATAGATGTTAGGATTCAAACACTGGGGAACATCATATAGAGGCAGGTGAAGTCAAATCACTTGTTGTAATGAGAAAAAAAAATCTGTAGTCCCTGTTTAACCACAATGCAACAGAGTTGAATTTCCATATAAATTTGAGTTCTGCAGTTTCTCTTTGAAGCTGTGATTTGTTATTCATCTGTTTCAGCACAGCTATTAGCAAGTCGTCAATGGAGTGAGCAGGGAGATTGAAGTGTTCCCCCTTTGGTTTTTCAGTGTTGCAATTTCTGATGTCATATTTGTGTCCATTTATTCTTTTGCGCAGAGATTGCAACACTAAAAAACCAACGGGGGGACACTTCAATCTCCCTGCTCACTCCATTGATGATTTTGATTTGCTATTACAGCCTGACCTGATCTTATGTCATACACTTCCCTGCATTTAATTTCCTCCCATTCTGAAAGTTTCCCCTCTTCAAAGCATCTGATGAAGTGAGATTTTCTCCCATGAAAGCTCATGCGATAAATAAATCTGTTAGTCTTTAAAAGTGCCACAGGACTCTTTGTTTCTCTTCAATAGACTAACACAGCTACCCTTTGGATTTTTCCATCACAAAGGTCTTCATCTCAGTCTCTGGGCCCCTTTAAGTCCTGCCCTTCACTTGGACTTCTCAACAGAGCCTTGTCCTGCTCAGAGTTCTCAGATCACTTTGCCATAGGTCAATGGGCGATCTGGATCTGCCCCCTATTCTGAGTCCCGACCCATGGATCCTGCATGCAGCTGATACCATTTAACTGGTTCCTTCAGTTTTCTGCTCCTTTTCACTGGGCCTTTCCCAGTGTGGCCCTTTTCCCTCCACCTTGACTTCAGGTCGTAAGTTCTCAAAGTCTCTTTCTCTTTGCTGAATACAAGTACCACCAGAACCTGTCTGTCAGATGACCAGCAACAAGCAAGCTTTCCTCCTTGTGCCTCTTGTCCCAGTGAGGAACTGACCTGCTCCGGCCCTGCAGCTCCTTCTAGCTGAGCTTGCTGATTGACTATACCAATGCTGTTTTTCTGTGCAGGGCTGAAGGACTTACCTTCACTGCTCCTTTCCTGAAGCAGGGTGTGGTAGGACCAGGGGTCCTCTGGCAGGAAGACATGAATACCTGACACACCCCATCACAGAGATATATTAATGGAGTACTGACTATGCATGGTTTCCTAAGTTTTACTATTTTTCAGCATGTCCATGATTCCTACCAGTGTTTTGAACACAGATGGATTATACAGTTGTTTACACTGATACAGCAAACCTCCAGACCTCCAGCAAACACCTTGAGTTGAGACAGGCTGATGATATCAGAAAACTTTTAACAATGCTGCCAAAAATATGACTGTCAACTATCTCCAAGATAGTAAAATCCCTTTGTAGGCACATGCATTTAGGCTAAGTTTCTACATTCAATATAGTGCCAACCCTTGTGTAAGATTATTTAGTTGAACCAACAAAGAGATGTTTTAAATTAATTTTGAAAGAATTTCTGCATCTTAGAGCAGTGGTTTTCAAACTTCTTTCCTCGGGAGCCAGTTGAAAATAATCATTTATGCCCGCAACCCAATAATTATCTCTTTGAGCAATGCATTCCAGTCTTTTAGCAGTGGCAGCAGGGGACACCACGACCCAGTACCTGAGGGTCTGTGACCCAGTACTGGGTCCTGACACATGGTTTGAAAATCACTGTCTTAGAGAGCTGATAATGATGTTTAAGAGATCTCCTGCAATGTCCCTTCATTTTAAGCATTCTGCAGAAAATCTCACCTCAGATATTTGTTTCATTAAAACAATTGTTTTAATTCATAGATATTTTTATCAACTTTCCTATCACTTTTTTAGGAATATTACTGTATGTGTGCTTCAAATAAATCATACAATTTTCATAAACAACTACACTAATATAACTAATGGGCTACTTTAAAACGCATAGGATTCTTATATAGCAGCAAAAAGGTACTTCCTATATTAGTTCTAGATATGGTTTCTATATCCATGTTTTTCTTCCTTTTCAAGTCATCTTATTTCACTTAGTATTTTTTTAAATAATGGCAGGTTCCAGTTATTCAACATTCATAAATTTCTCCTAAAATCAGGCTGTGTTCCTAAGATCAATTTTCTTTTCCTAAAATTCCAAGTTTCCAGAAATCAGATTTTAAAAATTTTGTAAATATTCTAGAAATTATTTGCACAATCAAGGGCTTGCCTTAAGAATTGGTGATAGGAATACTTTTTTTAAAAGGGAACAAACATAATTAGGGCTGAGAGATTGCTAGTGAGACAGAATTTATTTGATGGCAAAAAACTAAGAAAAACCTCTTATATATCTGAAAAAAATACACACATCCTTCATTTCAGAGTGAACAAATCTTACACTTAGATTCACAGTATAGTATAAAATGGGATGTACACTTCAAAGCACTAATTAACAATGCTGGGATTTATTTGAAATTTAAGAGACCACACTCAGCGGTATAAACCTGAATATCCCTATGCAGACACAAAATTTGTAACTGCATCCAATCTGCGATCTGCAAAAATGATCCATAGATATAAAGTGACTATCCATAGATTTGTGAGGCTTTAGATATAAAGTTTGGATCTGCACTGTGCAAAAATGGTCCCTGGGTATCACCATCCATCTGCAAATACGAAGTAGATAGTCCCAGATTTGCAGATTCGTACTACAGACAATCTTCTACATTTTTCATGCAACATGGAGTTAAGGCACTGCTAGAGTGTGATTTGCCATCTTTAAGCCTGCACGTCTGGGTTTGCAATTGTTAACTGAATAATTGAAATGATTTGTAAAACAATGAAAGTCCTATGGGGCCTTAAAGACTAAAAAATTGCTTTGGGCATAAGCTTTTGTGGGCTGCAAACCTCTTCGTCAGCTCTGGGGTTTTTTCACCTTCCTCTGTAGCATTGGGAATGGCTCAGTAGCTGGAAGATTCTCTGTATCTTAAAGTCTTTAAATCATGATTTGAGGACTTTCATAACTCTATCATAGGTTAGAGGCTTATTGCTGGAGTGGGTAGGTGAGGTTTTGTGGCTTGCATTGTGCAGGAGGTCAGACTAGATGATCATACTGGTCCCTTCTGACCTTTGAGTCTATGAGACATACAGTCCAAACTTTAGCTTTACATTCCTATTTGAATCATAAAATGGTTATGCAAAAAGTATAGTGGATAACAGAATTTTTTAACTGAGTCACAGAAACACATATGTAAGCTACCTAGATCTAGGGCAATTAAATACCTTTATGAATCAAGTGATGGTCTATAAAAATGTGTTCAATCAAAGCTGATTTTTTTTTAAAAGGTAGATTGAAGAGAGTCTAAATTTTCATTGTTTAATTGCTCCATAACAACTGATGCTTATCTGCCATGTTATATTTAGAAATACATTGTCAGATTCACAAGCATAATACATTCCCAGATGTAGCTGTCAAAAGTTGGAGCATCTGTAGCGGGCATTCGGGGGCTACAGAACATATATCATAGTAAAAAAGTTAAATAATTCAGTAACTGTTGGTTAAAATAACATTTCAACAAACTTTCACATAATTTTGCTGGATATTTTGTTTGTTTCACACACTGTGAATGCTAATGCTTGTAAATGTCATGAGTTGAACACATTTTAACACAGAGCTGTTTAGAGTACTTCACATTGCATTAAATCACAGAAACAAATGTCTATATTAGTATGCTTCTACAAATATTCAAGTATCTACTATACAATTATAAAATTTCTATAAGATCATCTTTAAGTATAAGCTACTGTGATACTGGCAATAAACATCAGCAAGAATCTAGAGAGACTAAATAATCCAAAATATCTAAGCACTACATCAAACAAGGAATCAGAATACCAAAATACATGCTTACTGTTGGGTCCATTTTTGGAATTCTACAAGATCAAATTTAAAATAGTTGTCAGTAGAATCCTAAAAATGTAATAAGTTCAATAGCAGAGCTTAACACAACAACATTCACGTCCAGGAATCAAAGACTGCATCTATGTATCAAATTTATCCCTAAATTGGATGTTTAGCTATTCTACATTTCTCACAACGTATCTGCAGCATATTCAAGTGTCAATAATCACAATCAAATTATTTAGATTTTCTATATTGACCAAATTATTAATGCACTTATAAAATTCTAATAGATAGGCTGCAATGTTAGCATGTGTTTTCCAGCCAAATATCTTATTTCCAGTTGCCACAGAGAAATACCATTTACTTCACCACATGCTATTTTCTTTCCAAAACATACCTGTTACGAGCTCTCTTATTTCTGCATCAATAGATTTTCTTAGCAATCTCAAAAGGGCAGGTATCCCACCAACATTCTTCATTGCTATTTTATTTTCATCAGTTGACTTTCCATAAACAAGATTTCTCAGTGCACCACAAGAGTTCTTCTGAACTTCAAGGACTCTGTGATCCAAAAGGTCAACCAGATGCTTGATTCCTCCTAACCTACATACCTAGAAAATAATACTCCGTATTAGTTCAAATTAATAGTTAAATGGGTTTCATTCTGTACATAAAAAAAATGTATTATACAGAAAATAAAAAAATCTCTTTCTATTCCAAGCAGAAATGTTGTACACAGGAACTTATCAATAAAGAGAGTCATATTGCAATGCATTAAATAAACAACTACTTAAAACAAAAAAGTAGGAAAGCTTTCATATTCGTCAGACGCTTTGAAGATAGGAAAGTTACAGAATGGGAGGAAATTAAATGCAGGGGAATGTATGACATAGGATCAGGTCAGGCTGTCATACACTCCCCTGCATTTAATTTCCTCTCATTCTGTAACGTTCCCATCTTCAAAGCGTCTGACGAAGTGGGATTTTCTCCCACGAAAGCTCATGCAATAAATAAATCTGTTAGTCTTTAAAATTGCCACAGGACTCTGTTGTCTTTCTACAATAGACTAACACGGCTACCCCTTTGGAATTTGACTAATAAATAAAAGATTCCAATTAGAATAATCTTAAAAAGTCCCTCAGTCCTGTTTGTAACCAAAATATGTTGTACACGGGAACTTATCAATAAAAAGAGTCATATTTTATTGCACAGCTCACAGTGTTTACTGGCAAAAATGCATTAAATAAACAACTACTTAAAACAAAAAAGTAGGAAAGCTTTCATATTTGTTAAAGAAAAAATGGAAAATTTCAGAATAAATTTGTCTCAAAACAAGATCAATTGCATTGTTTACCTAATAAATAATAGATTCCAATTAAAATAATCTTAAAAAGTCCCTCAGTCCTGTTTGTAACCAAAATATTGCAGCGTTGTATTAGCATGAGAACCAGAAAATGAAATCTGCAAGGAAAAAAAAAATCTATTTTCAGCACTGACACTTTTGCTGCCCAAATACAGGGTACAGTTGGAGGAAAAGGGGTGGCCCCTTGGAATTGGTAGGGGTGGTGCATGCTAGTGCAGTCCTAAAACTGCTCTAATTTACACCATAGGACAAGTCCTGTTCCAGGAATAGAGATGCTTTTTGCCACCAAGGCAACCTCTTCTCCTTGTGATCTGAGCTGTGTGTGGTTTGGCCACACCCCATGATCCGGCTTGATTACTGCAAGACTACTTACTGTCCACATGTGTACAGCTAAGGATGAATTTATACCATAGAACTGCTTCCAACAAAAATTTCTAGCTGGAATAATGCCTGTTATTCATTGATACAAATGCCATGCTCATTCATTCACTTGTTCTTTAACATCATAACCAAAGTCTGATGTGACTCCATATTGTAACTAAAACTCCACTTTGAATTGCTTACTCCATTTTGTATTGCACAGCCTAAGTTTTGCTGAGGAAGTACTTCAAGATGTATTGTCCCTATGTGTAGGGCACTTCATGATGTGCATGTCTTCCATGGGCTTGGGAGTGGAGAATTCTTCCATTGTATGTTTGGTCCACACAGGCATCTCAACTTCCCAATGACATAAAGGGGGATGCTGGACCATCACCATCTCAGTTTCTTCTCCACCTCAAATCCCCATGATAAGATCAGAAATAACAGGGAAGGAGAGTGGGCAGTGCACTACACGCCAGGGGCAAAACAATCTCTAGGAACTCTAGTTGTTATAAAATGGGTAATCTTTTCTTCCTTGAGTGCTTGTTCCCATGTGCAGACACTTCATGTGATTCACAAGCAGCATCTTGCTAAAGAAGGCAGATGTCCAGAGCCCCTTGCCGGACTGACCCAGCTTAGGGAAGCAACCACGGCTGCCGGAACATAGTGCTTTGCAAAGATGTGCACCAAGCTCTAGGTTGCTGCTCTATACGTCAATGATAGGGATGTCCTTAAGGGAGTCCCTCGAAGCCGCCTGGGCTCTTGTTGAATGTGCTTCCACGCTGCCCCCCAAGAAGGACCTTGTTCAGCTTGTAACAGAGTACTATGTAGCTTGAGATACCGTTTCTGCTTAGAGGCTGTCAAAGTGTATCTCACTACATCCTGTCCACAAATGAGACAAAGTATTTAGGCAACTTCCTCAACACCTTATTCATAGAATCATAGAATCATAGAATCATAGGGTTGGAAGGGACCTCACGAGGTCATCTAGTCCAACCCCCTGCTAAAAAGCAGGACCACTCCCCCTAAATTATCCCAGCCAGAGTTTTGTCTAACCGAGCCTTAAAAATCTCCAAAGATGAAGATTCTACCACCTCCCTAGATAGCCCATTCCAATGCTTCACCACCCTCCTCGTGAGAAAGTTTTTCCTAATATCCAACCTTGACCTCCCCAGCTGTAATTTGAAACCATTGCTCCTTGTTCTGTCCTCTGTTACCCTCGAGAACAGCCTAGCTCCCTCCTCTTTGGAGCAACCCTTCAAGTAGTTGAAGGTTGCTATCAAATCTCCCCTCAGTCTTCTCTTCTGTAGACTAAATAAGCCTAGTTCCTTCAGTCTCTCCTCATAAGTCATGTGCCCCAGCCCCCTAATCATTTTTGTTGCCCTCCGCTGGACTCTTTCTAATTTGTCCACATCCTTTCTGTAGTGGGGAGCCCAAAACTGGACACAGTACTCCAGATGCGGCCTGACCAGTGTCGAATAGAGGGGAATTATCACATCCCTCGATCTGCTGGCAATAGTCCTACTGATGCAGCCTAATATGCCATTGGCCTTTTTGGCAACAAGGGCACACTGTTGGGTCATATTCATCTTCCCGTCCACCATAACCCCCAGGTCCTTTTCTACAGCGCTGCTACTTAGCCGATCGGTCCCCAGCCTGTAGCAGTGCATGGGATTTTTCCGTCCTAAGTGCAGGACTTTGCACTTGTCTTTGTTGAACCTCATGAGGTTTCTTTCGGCCCACTGTTCCAATTTGTCCAAGTCTCTCTGGATCCTGTCCCTGCCCTCCAGAGTATCTACCATTCCCCCCAACTTGGTGTCATCCGCAAACTTACTAAGCACGCAGTCTATTCCATCATCAAGATCATTAATGAAGATGTTGAATAGAACCGGCCCCAGGACCGACCCCTGGGGCACTCCACTCGTTACCGGTTGCCAACCAGACATCGAGCCATTGATTCCTACCCGCTGAGCCCGTTGATCTAACCAGTTTTCGATCCACCTTACGGTCCACTCATCCAACCCATACTTCCTTAACTTGCCAACGAGAATGTTGTGGGAAACCGTATCAAAAGCCTTGCTAAAGTCAAGGTATATCACGTCAACGGCTCTTCCCGCATCCACAAATCCAGTCATCTCATCATAGAAGGAAATCAGGTTGGTCAGGCACGATTTGCCCTTGGTGAATCCATGTTGACTGTTCCTGATCACTCTATTTTCCTCCAAGTGTTTCAGGATGGATTCCTTGAGGACCTGCTCCATGATTTTCCCAGGGATTGAGGTGAGGCTGACCGGTCTGTAGTTCCCCGGATCCTCCTTTTTCCCTTTCTTAAAGATAGGTACTATATTTGCCTTTTTCCAATCCTCCGGGACCTCCCCCGTTCGCCACGAGTTCTCAAAGATAATGGCCAGCGGCTCTGCAATCACTTCCCCCAACTCCCTCAGCACCCTCGGATGCAGTTCATCCGGCCCCATGGACTTGTGCACTTCCAATTTCATTAAGTGTTCCCTAACCTGACTTTCCATCACCGAGGGCCACTCTTCTCTCCAGTCCGCGTTACCCCGTGTAGTAGCCTGGGAGCTGGCCTGCCCTGTGAAGACTGAAGTAAAAAAAGCATTGAGTACTTCAGCCTTTTCCGCATCATCCTCCACGAGGATGCCTGCCCCATTCAGTAAGGGACCTACACCACCTCTGATCCTTTTCTTGTTGCTGATATACTTATAGAATCCCTTTCTGTTATCCTTCACATCTCTTGCTAGCTGCAACTCCAATTGTCCTTTGGCCTTTCTGATTTGATCCCTGCAGTCCCGAGCAATATCTTTATACGCCTCCCTTGTCATCTGTCCAAGCTTCCACTTCTTGTAAGCTTCCCTTTTATGTTTCAGCTCCCCGCAGAGTTCCCTGCTAAGCCACGCTGGTCGCCGTCCACATTTGCTGTTCTTTCTGCACATCGGAATGTTATCTTCCTGTGCCTTTAACAGGGTTTCTTTAAAATACAGCCAGCTGTCTTGGACACCTTTCCCCTTCAGATCAGCTTCCCATGGGACCCTGCCCATCAGCTCCCTAAGGGAGCCAAAATCTGCTTTTCTGAAGTCCAGGGTGTGTGTTCTGCTTCTTTCCTTCCTTCCATTGATCAGGATCCTGAACTCTACCATCTCATGGTCGCTGCTGCCCAGGTTGCCATTTACTTCTACTTCCCCGATCAATTCTTCTCTGTTTGTGAGCAATAGGTCTAGAGGTGCAAGGCCCCTAGTTGGTTCCTCCAGCATTTGTACTAGGAAGTTGTCTTCAATATTCTCCAAAAACTTCCTGGATTGCCTGTGCACTGCTGTATTATCTTCCCAGCAGACATCAGGATAATTGAAGTCCCCCATAAGAACCAGGGCCTGCGACGATCTGGAAACTTCTGTTAGTTGTCCATAGAACGCCTCATCCACCTCCTCTTTCTGGTCTGGCGGTCTGTAGCAGACACCCACCACAACATCCCCCTTGTTGCATTCCTCTGCAGGTAAAAGGCAAGGCCCCTATGCACATCCAAGGCACATGCGAGGTGGGTGCGGTGTGTAAACAGGGATCACTTCCATATACAAAGAGAAGTCCAAATGAGAGCACCATGCTTCAAAACATGGGTGGGCAAACTTTTTGACATGAGGGCCACATCTGACCACAGAAATTGTCTGGCGGGTCAGACCATACAGAGAGGTGGGGGAAGGGGCTGTCACATGGCTCTGCTTGGGGCCAGAAGCAACTCCAGTCAGGCACCGGTGGGCCCACATACAGGCAGAAGGGCAAAGGGAAAGGTGCAGGGCTGGGACACCGTGAGAGGGCTCTAGCTAGACTCAGGTGGAGGGCCTGATGAAAGGCTCAGGAGGGCTGTATGTGGCCTGTGGTCTGTAGTATGCCCACCCCTGTTCCAAATAAACTAACCATTCCTAACTATTTACAAGAAAAAGGCAAAAGAGTTCCAGTGGACACTCAGGCTCCATCCCCAGACCAGAAGTAGTGAGAAGGAACTGAGATGGTAGCATTTTGGCAGTCTCCTTTATACTCTCAGTGGATAGCACAAAGGGAGCAGGGATACATGCGTGGAACAAACAGATAGTGCTGGCAAGAATTCTCTAGAACTTAGTGAATGGAGCACATGAACTACCTCAAAAGGTATTATGTATGAAGTACTACACATAGGGACAAACACTCAAAGAATAATTGAAAATTTAATGAAAAGTTTTAGGGTATCAATGTATCCCAAGAGAATAACACAATTCTGAAGGATACACAGCATTAGGGTCAACTCCAGCGAAATCTATCATATGGAAATTTTAAAGATGGAACCTTATATGTCAAATTATCTATGGATACCACTTAGATCACAAGTTGCCTTTATATATACCTAAAATCAGCAGAAAGGATTCAGAAGGAATTATGAAATGGAAAATCATCAGTAATATAATTCAAATTTTGTAACTGATCAGGTCTTAAGTAGACAAAAAAATAAATGAACTGATGGTGAATTAGGACTTTTTAGACAAAGAAGTCTGTTTTTTAAAAAAAATAAATCCTAAAGTTAACCAATCCTTATTGTAATCAAGTTTACTATTGTTGGGGTTACAGTACAATTGATAAGTTTGGTACACAAAAGTGGCCCTCAGGAGCTCCCCTTCTGCTGGTTGCAGAAGGGAGCCACTGCCTAAGGACCCGGACAGAGCTTGTTCCTGTGCAGACTCCTAGCAGCAGCCAAGGGGATGGGAGATTAGCGCTCCCCTGCCTCTGGCTATAGCAGGGACCATGGCAAAGCGCTCCTCCTGGATCCACAGGTGCTGGGGTCCCTGATGGAGCCAGAAAGAGAGAAAATCAGCAGAGCCCCTCCCTCACCTCCAGCAGAGAGCAAAGCATTCGGCCAGTGTCACTAGGGGCTGGGGTACCTGCTGGAGCCAGAGGGAGGGGAGCACTGGTCTTCTGTTCCTTTGGCTGCATAAGGGAGCTACTGCCTAGGGAGCCTGGTGGAGTGCAGAGGGCTAGAAGACACATGTGGTTTCCCTACTGCAGCCAAGGAAATGGGAGATCAGCAAAGAGGCAGTAAAGAGGGGGTGGGGGCTGCTAGCAGTGACTGGTGGCCCTTCAAGGTTGTAAAATTGATATCTGTGGCCCAAGAAGGTTGGGAACCACTTGTCTATTATATGAAGCCATTACTATGTCAACAATCTCCAATACTGTGCCTAGAGTACACAAGAGCTTGAATCAATGCATAGTTATTATATTAAGGCTGTTAATTAATCTCAGTTAATGCCTGAGATCAATTAAAAACAAAATGAACATGTTCATTTTTTTTGTAATGGTTTTAATCAACTATCTCTGGCCAGGAAGGGAGGCATTGGCTGTGGAAGGACCTGACCTTCTCTGGTCAGGCTCAGTAATCCAATCCACTCTAAAGAAAGAGGAGAGGAGAGAAGATGAAGTGGCTCCCATCGAGAGGTAGGGATTCTGACCTCACCGTGCACCATTGCCTCCGAGCTGGACACTCACTCTGGGGACCATTGGAGACCTGGCTGGCCCTTAGCTCCAGGGACAGACCCCCACCCATGTCATGTCTCATTGCCCCTGGCTGGCCCCTCACTCTGGGAGGTACCGCTCAGAGAACAGGAGTTGGGTGAGCTCAGCTTCTCCTCCCATCACATAGCTCATGGACTTGGCAAAATCCACCCTCCCTTGTATACGAGGTCTCATTCAGCTGAAATGAGCCCACCTAGCTCAGTAAAAAGAGGCAGGCCTGGTGAGCTTAGTAGCAGAAACCACCTTTCCCGAAGTAGCAGCAAGATGCCTCCCGGACTCTACTCCTGCACCAGTCACTGCAATATTTAAATAAATGGTTTCCTCTTATTGTTTAACAGTGTAATTAAAAGTGCAATTAATCAAGATTATTTTTAATTGCAATTCATTTTTTAATTTCTTGAAAGCTCAAATTTACATGAAAAGATTCCTGTTGCTGGGACCTTGTCTCTTCTAAATTTTGTACTGCACCAAGCACATGGCGAATACTCAAAATATCTATTTATTTGGTATCCATTACAGGTCTTTTTTTCTCCTTTTGATGTAAAAAGCTACAGTATTAACATTATAGTTTTATACAAGAACGTTTAGAGCAGTGATTGTCTTTTTTACGTTCTTCAATCTCTCTATTGTGCCTCTAGCAATATAGTTCATGTAGTAACAAAACATCATCCACAAAAGAGATCTCAATGACATCTAGACACACCAAAGTGAATTAAGAATAGAGTGATAGTTTTCTGTCCATTTCCATGCCTTAGTCATGACTTGATTGAATGCAATTTTGGGTTTTTAATATAAAATGAAAGCTGATTCAGAAATTCACTCACAAGACCTTTTCACTGAACAACCATTCATCTATTCAGAGAAGTGTTCTAAACAAAACTCTAAGAACTGTCATTAATACCAACAGGCACTTTGTCTTCTAAATGAAAAGAACTCACATAAAATGACAGTTCATGAAATCATGTATCAGTAATTTTATTGTTCAAAGAAAAATGAAACTTGTTGATAGATGTTCTTTAAACATGTTCACTACTTATTCATTCTGTTTAGTTTCATATATAATTTAAGTGGTAAAGATTGGTTCCTTGTAGATAAGCAGCTTGCATACCTTCATATGTTTCAGCAATGCAAGCATTTTAGTTCATTTTGCAAGACTTTTAATACCCTTGGTATTCTAGTAAATTAATCTGATCTTTAACACAGTGATAAAATAATGAATCTGAATAATGAAAAATTCAAAGTTAAAGCAGCTGTAAATAATACTTTACTGGTTGGTAGAGTAATCAGGGCCCTCTCCAAATAGCCTTTTGTCTGCTTATCTCAGATTTGAAGGGAGCCTTCTCTTCATTAATAGCTCCTTCCCAGGACTCAGACTATCAAGCTACCTCCAGTTAAGTAAATCTCCACCCAGCATCCTAATTTTAGGGACAATTCCTCCTTACCTGATTTAAGGTCAGCCATTCAGTGAAGAACTGATAATGGCTCCACTGAAGCACTGAAAGATCAGAAAACCCTCCTCTCCCCACTGGAGGCCGGTACAAGCAAGTTATTCCAGTTCTACTGTTAAAGAAATTCCTAAGAGTTACTTGGCCCCAGTACAGACAGAAGGAAAAGGAATGATTCCTAGTGAAACAGTAATCCAACACAGTACAGATGCAGTTAGGGACATATTTACTTAAATGTTATATAACAAGCGCAGGGCATTGTACCATTTTATTTACATGCATGGGGCAAAGGATTCCAATGCCAGAAGGAACCATTGTGATCATCTAGTCCAGGGGTCGGCAACCCAAAAGATAAGAAGAGCCATTTTTAAAAATTCCTTCAATAACCAAGTGTTTTGAGAGCCGCAATGGGTAGCCTCCTGGTTAAGAAACTGAATAATAGAACAGATATGCATATTGATTTTTAACAACAAAAAACGATGTTTAATTATGTTAATAAACAATTTACATATAAACATTTTAACGGTGGAAGGAAAGGAAGAAGGAAGAGAAAGAGAAAGGAAGGCAGAGAAGGAAAGGAAGGAAGGAAAGAAAAAAAGAAATAAGGAAGGAAGGGAGAAAGGAAGGAAGAGAAAAGGAAAAAAGACAAAAAGAAAAAAGGAGGAAGGCAGAGAAAGAAAGAAAAAAGAAATAAGGAAGGAAGGGAGAAAGGAAGGAAGAGAAAGAAAGAAAATAGAAGGAAGGAAGAGAAAAAGAAAAGAAGGAAGAGAAGGAGAAAGAAGGAAAAGAGAAAGGAAGCAAAGAGAGAAGAAGGAAGGAAGAGAAAGCAGGAAAAAAAGGAAGGAAGCAAAGAGAGAAGAACGAAGGAAGAGAAAGAAGGAAGAAAAGAGAGAAGAAAGAAAAAGGAAGAAGAAAAAGAAGTAAGAAGAAAAAGAAGAAAGAAAGCCACAGGATGGCCCCGGAGCCCAGCTGCAGAAAGAAAGAAAGAAAGAAAGCAAGCCACAGGACAGCCCCAGCTCGGGGGATGGCGGGGGCTGCTGGGCGTCCCTCTAAGCTGCGCGGCCGCGTACCCATGCAACTTACAGGGAACATAGCTTGGGGGTGCGGGTCGGGCTGGAGAAGGGAAGAGGCACAGGTCGGGCTGGAGAAGGGAAGAGGCGCGGATCGGGCTAGAGAAGGAGAGAGGCACAGATCGGGCTGGAGAAGGGAAGAGACCGGCTCGGGTTGGAGAAGGGAAGAGGCGCGGATCGGGCTGGAGAAGGGAAGAGGCACAGGTCGGGCTGGAGAAGGGAAGAGACCGGCTCGGGCTGGAGAAGGGAAGAGACAGGCTTGGGCTGGAGAAGGAGAAAGGCACAGGTCGGGCTGGAGAAGGGAAGAGACCGGCTCGGGCTGGAGAAGGGAAGAGGCACGGATCGGGCTAGAGAAGGAGAGGCGTGGGTCAGGCTGGAGAAGGGAAGAGGTGTGGGGAGAGGCTTGACTCAGAACCAAGGGGGCCTGGGAGTCGTGGCCAGAACTCCAGAGCTACTTCACACCTGGCTCCCTGGAGGGGATTGCCAGGGAGCCACAAGGGGGCAGACAGAGAGCCGCATGTGGCTCTCGGAGCCGCTGTTGCCGACCCCTGATCTAGTCTGACCACCTACATAACACAGGGCATAGAACTTCCTCGAAATAATTCCTAGATTATATTTTTCTAACTATCTTATAAAAGTGGTCAACGTGTCTATTTCTTAGTAAGATTTGAAGTCTTTAAATGAAATCTTTTTATACTAGAAAACCTGAATCAGAACAACAATTAAGGTTATATAAATGTAAACAATGAAGAAAATTAAAAAGGAATTAATAAGACTGGTGTCTCCAACCATCAGGTGTGGGGCAACTCTTCCTGTAAATCAGATACCAAAAGAAGATACAATCTCCAGTTCCTTCAATCCAGTCCAGATAGGAGCACATGAAGAAAGTCACTTCAGATTGGTCTGGATGAGAACAGCTGCTCTGGCAGCAAGACGACAAATTCCACAGCTCTTCTATGTCTCTGTGCTGTTCCTTTACTCTAGGATGTCATTAGCTCTGTTCCCTCCGAAGTAGAAAAGAGAGAGAGAGAGTTTCTCCCTGAGAGACCCCCAGCACCTCTAGAAACCTCAGATGTAATGGTTTCCCTATTTGGGGGAGATAGCTGTCAGCTCAATATCTCGGTAACCTAAGGGATCAAAAGTATTAGTTCCTGTACCCTGCTCTCACCATAGGCACAATTCCATTTTCTTCACAGGAAATTAAGTGAAAGAGATCAGCCTGCTATTATACACAGAACAGTAACATACCTGCAGGAAATAGTATAGAACAGAGAATATCAATCTAAGATAGAGATGTCAGGGCTTGTTTTTCACTCCTGCTTACAAGGATGGGAATTTACAAGCCTATAAGTAAAATCAGTTGCAATCCAGGAAGAAGAGCATTTTGTGACCCTGTACAGTATGATAAATACTGCTGTTGCTTGTCATTTTTAGTATTCTTTGATCTGTCTCCTGTGAGGTGGTAGTGCTCCCAACTCACACATCACAGGAGGCTCTGAGCAACTTCCACTCATTTGGATCTTTATCTCTACTGTCAGGTACAAGAAAAATACAGTGCCTTCATCAAACATCTTCCTCACTGGAGTATTTTTGCCACAAGTCAGTTGCGCGCTGATATTTAAGTGTATATTTTTGGTAGTCCTGAGTTCAGACTTGCTTAGATGACCATGCCGTGGAGTAAATTACTTATCTGTTTCTCTGATGATTTTAATGAACGTAAAGACAGCTAAGATTTCATCAGGACCCATCCAACCCACTCCAAATCCTTGAAAACATGAAAATGTCTCCTGCATTCATTGCCTCCTACTCATCATCTATGACAGTATTGATAATACGCAATAATTTTGCTCTGCCAGATAAAACCTTGATGGTGACCTCATGTTTTCCTATAAACACATCTGACTGTCATATAGACCATTCATTTGGAAAGTTATTCTGCTTTAACATTGCTGTGGTTGTCATTAAGGATTTTTCAGGAAAGAGTGAGTTCTGTATCCATTGCTTTCCAGTATGTGCTAGAGATGGAGATGAATGTTTCATGGAGTGTTGAGTGTCTATTAGCAATTATTTTGGAGGCAACATGAAGCTGGCAAGGAATGAAGGGGACATTTAGATTATTTCTATGCTTTCAAGAATTTGGATAGGTAGACTGGGTCCTAGCGCAACCCTGACTTTGACTAAACATATTTCCTTATTCCATCAAGCACTGAAAACTAAAACCCTCCATGAGGCACTATACCTTCACACTCAAATTCAGTTTAAGGTTGAAAGGACTCAACATTAAACATTTTGGGTCAGTTCAAACAAATAAATATTTTGATTCTGAATGCATCCAGCTCCTTCCCTCCCCCACCCCACATTTTGGAGTGGGGAAGGGGGGCATAAAAACAAGAAAAATGTGTGGAACAGTGACTATTTGTGGAAAATGTATTTTCTTTCAATAAATAATTTTGATGTAAAATTCCAAACCAGCTTTTGTCAAGAATATCATATCATTCTTAGCAATAACAAGCTGTCCCCTGAAGAGAACTTCTGTGAGTGAATCTGTGTCGAGAATCCACCATTTCTCTTAGTTTAAACCTACAAGTGACCTGCACTCCATTCTGTAGAGGAAACAACTCATCTGTCTCTGAATCTGATCTGAGGAAAATTCCTTCTGAACACCAAACATGGTAATCAGTTAAATTGCAAGCATGTGAGCAAGACCAAACAGTCAAATAATTCTCTGTAGTAACTCAGTGCCCTCCACATCTAGTGTTCTTCACTGGCTATTGGAGATATTTGCTACTAGCTGTCACAGATGTCATTGTAGGCAATCATGCCATACCCTCCCTAAACTGATCAAGCTTAGTTTTGGAGCCAGGTAGGTTTTTTGGCCCCCCCACTGCTTCCCTTGGAAGTCTGTTCCAGAACTTTACTCCTCTGACAGCTAGAAACCTTCATCTAATTTCAAGTTTAAATTTATTGATGACCAGTTTATATCCATTTGTCCTTTGTCTATATTGCCACCCCCCCAACCAATATTTAGCCCTCTGGTGTATTTATAGAGAGCAATCATATCTCCACTCAATCTCCTTTTAATTATGCTAAAAAAGCCAAGCTCTTTAAGTCTCCTCTCATAAGGTAAGTTTTCCATTCCTCTGATCATCAGCCCTAACAGCCCTTCTCTGCACCTGTTCCAATTTGAATTTATCTTCTTAAACATGGGAGACCAAAACTGCACACACTATTCCACATGCGATCTCATCAATGGCTTGTATAATGGTACTAACACTTTCCTGTCTCTACTGGAAATACCTCATCAGATATATCCTTGAACTGTATTAGCCTTTTTCACAGCCACATTGCATTGGTGGCTCATAATCCTCTTGTGACCAACCAGTACACCTATGTCTTTCTCCTCTTCTGTTGCTTCCAACTTATCCATACTCATCCCCATCTGACAGCAAAAACCCTTGTTGCTAGTTCCTAAGTTCAAGACTTGCACTTTACATTGTTAAATTCCATCCCATTTCTATTACTCCAGTTTTCAAAGTCATTCAGATCTTCTATGATATGCTGGTCCCCCTCTGTATTGGCAATATTTTGCGTCATCAGCACATTCCCACTTTTTGTACCAAGGTCATTAATAAAAATGTTAAATAAGAGAGGTCCCAAGACTGATCCCTGAGGAACTCCACTAGTAACCTTCCTCCAACCTGATAGTTCACTTTTCAGTATGGACCTTTACAATCTCCCCTTTAACTGGTTTCTTATCCACCTTGCAATTCTCATATTAATCTCCATCTTCCCCAATTTAATTAATAATTTCCTATGTGGAACTGTATCAAATACCTTTCAGAAATCCAGATAGATTAGACCTACTGCAGCTCCTTTGTCTAAAAAAATCAGTTATCTTCTTAAATAAGGAGACCAGGTTGGTCTGGCACAATCTATCTTTCATAAAATCATACTGTAATTTAACCCAATTGCCATTTACCTCCTTAATTTTTCTCTTTCTTAAAGAGGTACTATATTAGCAATTCTCCAGTCACAGCATACGACAGTTAAGTTTATAGATTCGTTAAATATCCTTGCTATTGGGCTTGCTATTTTATGTTTCAGTTCTTTTAATATTCTTGGACAGAGAACACCTGGGCCTCGTGATTTAATCCCATTAAGATGTTAAAGTTTGTCTTCCACTTCATATGTGCTAACTGCTACATCCCCATCCTCATTTTGTTAGCCACCTCGCCACTATTTTCCTAAGCTCTTCATTATCCTTATAAAAACTGAGGCAAAGTATTTGCTTAGGTGCTGGACTATGCCTAAATTTCCAACTAATTCTCAGCATTTAGCAGTCCCACTTATTCTTTCCTTGTTTTCTTTTTATTTATATGCCTACAGAACCTTTTACTATTGATTTTAAATCTCCCTTGCAAGGTCCAATTCTGTTTGGTTTTTGGCAGTTCTCACTTTTTCCTCTACCCTTACACAGAATTAGCACATGATCACTTGAATCAAGGTTGTCTCCTACAAACAACTCTTCTATGGAAGTCCTCACTATTCACCAGTTCCAAATCTAAAATGGCATCACGTCTTGTTGGTTCGATGACTATTTGGTGAAGAAATCTATCAGCTATCATATTCAGGAAAATCTGGACCCACTTGATCTCCAATCTCTATCTAGGGCTCCAGCTTCCAGCAGAGGGCACATGCACATACGCTCAGTGAAATACAATAGGTATCATCAATTGAAGAAGATGATCTGGTTTTTACTTCCTCTATCAGTAGTTCTAGTTCCTCCATTTTGTTACCCAGGCTCCTTGCATTGGTATATAAGCATCATAGCTGCTTCCCCCAAATTCTGGGACAGTCATTCTACTGCCAGTATCACCTACTTGCTGGTTTCACTGGTATTGTCACTATCTTTTCTCTTGATGTCCATTCTCCCACTTGCTGCTGTTCTGTTCTCCATTGCTGTATTCTCTTTTTCTTGATTTTCCTTCTGATTAGTCTTAGACTCAGGTGTGGCGATTACATGAGTATCTCCCAACTGTCTCCCCTGAATTCCTACTTTAAAGTTCTTTTAATCAGTTGTGCCAATCTCCATCTCAGAAGTGTATTTCCTCCCTACTCAGGTAGAGTCAATCACATGAGAAGAGTCCTCTTTCCATGAATGCCTCGCAGCAGTCGAACGTCCCAAAGCCCTCTTATAGTACCACTAGCTGAGCCATCTATTGATCATCGTAATCTTGTCTCACCTTTGTTCTCCTCTAAGGACTGGTCGAGTCCCACTGAAGATCACCTGAGCCTCCATTTCTTTAAGCATCTTCCCCAACCTGGCATAGTCTCCTTTGATGCACTCCATAGAGAATCCCAAAGTATTATTTGTTCCCACATGAAGGACAATCAGTGGATTCTTTCCTGCTCCTATTAGGATACTCTTCAGCCTCATGCCCTCATCCTGTACCTTAGCTTCTGGAAGACCTTCTGTTTTCTGGATCAGCTCTGATGACAGGCCTGTCTGTTCTTAGTGGGGAGTCACCAATGACGTACACCTGTCTCTTCCTGCTGTTGGGGTGATTCTCTGGCTTTCCTCCTGTTCTTTCTAGATGCAAGTCTTCTTGTCTTTAGTTCTCCATTGCAAATTGCAATCTTCACTGAATCATCTTGTATCCCTCTAAAAGATGCCACAAGATCTCCTGCACTTTTGGAAATTTAAGACAGCCAGAAGCAACTTCAGCAGCAACATAAAATACCTGCACTCCATCAGCAGGTCTGCCTACTATGCTGTCATTTCCCTCAATGTCCTGGTCTCTGCTACTCAACAGTGAGCCCCTCCGGACAGTCAGGGTCAGCAAAAAATGATGATTTTTGCTAATACACAATTGAAGTAATGTGAATATTTAATACACTGTCCCCATTTTGCACTCTACCATTGTAAACTATTATTACAAAATGCCCTGAACCACCACTCTTACTGAAGAGATTGCATTAAACCACATTAATACAATGTGGCCCTACCACCTAATTTATGAATCTGTGACTTTCTGACGTAATGACCGTCATTCTTTAGCTCAGACAGTAGAGGATCATGTTTTTAAATCCACACGTCCCTGGTTCACTCCCGTAGAGAGGATATGACTCGGGATGCATTATATACCATCTATCCATAAGAGGGGAACAAAAAGCCACACTGTATCAGCATGGGCTACATATTATTCAGGACAGTGAAGCTTGGTCTGAGCTTCAGGGGGTCCATAGAAATTTAAATCCCCATGTGTGTCTGCTGGAGTTGAATCTACGACTTTTGAAGTTAAAATTTTGAACTTTTAATGTTTTAGTTGAAGAATTAGATAAGGTCTGGTAACCTGTTGGCAGCCACAGAATCAAACCTGTACATATATTCCAGACATTTAAGGGTGACAAAAATTCATTTTGTGTAAATGTAGGTTACACTCTGCTGCTAGTTGGGGAAGCTTGTCTCATGCTTCAGGTGTCCATAATTGTTCAGTCCACATTTGTATCTCTCTGAGAAGTGGACCTGGGATTGCTGGATCTGAAAGAACAAGCTACTGGTACTTTAACTGAAGTAACAGATCCAGGAGCATGAGAGAGAGAGAGGAGCAGACTCATAAGCTATTACTTATGGTTCAGCCCTCCGGGAGGAAAATGAATACTGTGTTAGGATGGGTTACAACATCCTAGTCCTTTTTGGTGCTGTGAAAAGCAGTATGTCTAATAGACTACGTGGTCTTAAACCTTTTATCATTGTGTCAGCATAGCACCTGTGCTACCATACTGTATACCTTTAGTAACACCATGTCAACCTAACTTACATCAACATTTAAAACAGTAATCTTTTCAAGTACTTAACTCTGTTAAAAAATGTTGCAACTTCTATAAAACATGCTTCCCAACTGCTCACTGTGAAGAATCAGACACACTTTATTTCATACCTTGGACTACCATAGTATATTTTCAAAAGGGGTCAGAAGAAAACAGACACTGGAAAACTATTTTGGTCACATGGTGCATTTTCAAATGGTAATATCTATCTACTCACCCGCCCCTCCCCTTAACTACATCAAGCATTTCATGAACAACAAAAATGAGCACTTAAAACTGGTTTTCTAACTCAGACAAGAGATGCTATAGAAAGTTTTCATTACTTCAAATAAAAATCTAGAAGCAAATTTAACTATGGGCATGCTGATGTTCTACATAATATGAAGTGTTATTATTGATGATAAAACACTAAAAATTGAGTGAAGGAGGATTAAGGTTCTATATTAAAACAGACTACACGACAAAGAGCAAGGAGATCCCAGGTTAGCTCCCATGTAATTTGCTGGTTGGGTTATTTGCTCCAGCTCTACTTTTTCACATAAGTATTTTCAAATAAAAATAACATTGTGTAAGGAGAATGGCGGATAAAATGCCCATGTGAGATGAATATGACATAACTGATTCCGTCGATAATTGGTATTTTATTGCTGCTGTGTAAAATAAGTTAAATGATAGCAGTAGCACTTATATGTGCAAAGTTTACATAAACTCAAAACTTTTAACTATGTTCTTCCATGTACCTATATCATCCCTCCATATCACTCTTGATAAACCCTGTCCAGCTCCATAAATATTCAAGGTTATTTTGTTTGTTTTCATTAGTGGTTCACTGTACACTACAACTTTTGCTTAAAATGTCTGCTTATATAGATGTTTTTTGAACCCCCTAATTATCAATAGATGATTTTAAATGCTGATTTAATTAAATATACATTTAACAAATAATATAAAAGGTTTGACATCAGATTAAATATAAGTAATAAAATTTTGCTGGATTACACAGTTTTAATGATTTTCACTAGCTATTTTGAGAGACATAAATATATCTAGAATTCTCAGAATTAACATGCCTCTAGTACAAACACATGCTTCAAAGTGTCTAGAGCCCAAGATTACAGTCACCTTTTGTGATCCAAAGCTCAAAATAAAAAGAAAGAGTGTTTGTTTTGTTTGCAGTTCTTAAACAAACAGGAAAAAAATCATTACTGTACCTCAGTTTTTACTTTGTTATCTCCAAAGCACAGGTGCTGAAGGTAAGCTGCTGCATTTGCTTGAACTGAGGGGAACTGGTGCTGAAGCATGTGAATGACTTCAGGCAATTCTGGATCCCGCCATGCAAACTCCCTTTATAAGATAAACAGATTCAAAGAAGAGAGTTAATTTATGCTTATTTTTTACCCCCTAGAATTACTGGAAAGTCCTAGCCCTTTTCTAAAATAGATGTTGCCCTGTAGTATCAGAAGTAAAGGAGAAAACTAAATGTCAAAATTGTTCATTATTCCATTTCACCTTTCAATTTTCCCACCAGTACAGAAATCTTGATACATTTTAGTCTCCATAACGAAAACCTTATAAATATCCATATTGCCTTTAATTAGATTGTTAATTCAGATTGTATAGCTGGAGTTAAATACATATAATTTAAACTTTAGCTATAACAATTAATTGTGTACACTATATCATCCTGTATGTATTCCACTAAGGATGACCTGTATGAAGATAACTAGTTCTTATAAATTTAATTCAGTGGAGGAGAGGTGTAATTCATACAAAGAGCATTTTCCGCTATATATTTAACATGTTGTTACTGTTTTGTACTCTATTATACTTGGATAAAAACTGCAATGATGTGAGTGGCACTGTTAACCACATCAAAATAAAGCACTAGGAAGTTTAGCAGCTTGAACTGTCCAGGGACTGTGAACTACAACCAGTTTTGTTGTAATTGTTTCATTTGGGACACAGCTACTTTACAGTGCCAAAACCCTTAGACCTGACGGTGAAATTTACAGCGTTAGGAACTGATCCAGTGACATTTGTGGGGCTATTTTCTCTTCCCCAAAATTTTAAACAAAACAGTACAGAGATCTTATTCTTGCTGAAAATCCAAACAAGTGAAGCAACTAAAGTTCCAAGAACAGAATGACACCTAATGTTGTTCTAACAATCTTTTCAGGCAGGTAAGACTCAGAATGTGACATATTACTTCAAATCCATTTGGTTGTTCACCTGACATACCTTCTTTTTAAAAGACACAAATTAGGTAAGTTTTGGCTCAATTTTTAAATATTGCCTGTATTGAGAAAGGTGTGAAGAAAACCTAATAATAACAGACGTTTTCATTGTTATTTTATATTTTGAATTTCAATGGAAATGGTTATTTGGAATCAAACTTTTTTTGGCAGTAGACATTGCAACAGTATAGAAATTAAAACTAACTAGAAACAAGGTAAAATTATTTCATTGTGAAAGCAAGTTATAATGTGTAAAATGAAAAAAGTAGTATTAGCAGTGAAAAGTAAATTAGATTTTTTGAAGACTCTATTAATAATAATACATTAACATCACTGGCTCAGCAGCAGCACTTAGCTAACAAAACTATTCCTAGAGCTATGCTCATTCTTGCTGACATTATAGACAAAAGTACTCATGAGCCAGTTAAATGAAATGTACATAGTCTCCATTAGAAATACAAGAACTGTATCAAGGATCATCACATTGAAAAATGACACAAATGATGGAGAAAAGACATTTAATTTTCAAGATGCAACGGTGTGATTGTGTATACCAATCCCACACTGAGCCAACAAGGGTTGATGAGCTACTGTGGGCCCACTCAGCTGTGCCCTGCCCTCCCTCTACTTACTGTCACATAACGATAGGGCAGTTTAAAAGGTAAGAGGACAACTCAGTAGGTGTGATAACAAGGAAGAACAGATCTACCTTGCATTCCCTGAAGAAAGGATCAGCCCAGAACTGCCATAGAGACCCTGATTGCCAGAGCCCTTTGGAAGAAGCGAGGCTTGACAAAGGATATTGAGTTTGCTTTGAGGATTACTACAAAAAAGGACTACTGGGATGTTGGGGCTGCCTTGGATAGGCCTGAGGGACCTAACAAGACTGTTACAGGGAACTCTGTCCAGTCAAGATATCAGGAACTGCCTCAAACTCAGTGGTCTTCTGTACCATACTTGAATCTGCCTTGCATCTTGCCTTGGACTCTGAAGAACTTGTGGTCAAAAGAGAGTATTCCAAACTATGGCGTGTAAAATAAATCATATTTGTTAATCTCTAAAATTTGTCAATCTGGTCACTATAGTAATGTGACTATATGTACAATTTGAGTAACAGCAGATTTTTCGTTGTTCTCATTTTTAAAAATGGGGATACAAGCCTATGGATTCTATAGGCTCCAACTTAAGACGCTCCATTCAAAATCCATTTTATAGAAGAACCAAAAATGTGTAAGTTGTTTTAAAGATGGAGAGGGAGACTAGTAGCTGCCTCAATTACTTCATAACCTAAGGACCAGATTGTAATTTCCAGAGGTCCAAATTAAAGATAAAATAGAAACAAACTGTATTGTACAGCTCTGAAGCTTTATCTAGCCACATTTTTTATACCCACCTCACCTCACCCCTCCTCCTTTAAAGTGTAACATTTAAAATGAAACAAGTTCTAGCTGATTAAAAAGATGTCATCCCTAGTGGCTGGAGTAACATGCATGTGCTGTTAACTTCTCTTTGAGATATCTTAAAGTCAGTTAATGAATATTATAAAATAAATTACTAAATATTAAGTAGTGCACTGGGGATAACAGACTAATCAGGTGCATTTCTTGTTTTAGTATCGATTAATGAAGATGGGACTGACTACCCTCAAGCAGGGCTGTCCTTGGGGGAGGGTGGGAGGGGTGGGGTGAACGGGGCAATTGCCCCAGACCCCGCGGTTACATGGGCCCCACGCTGTCCTTCTCCCAGCAGGGCAGCGCGGGGCCCGCGCTGCGGCTCTCCCATGCTGTTGCACTTCACCCTGCTCCCCGCTGCCTTTGGTGGCATGCTGAAGGCAGTGGGGCGGGGCGGGAGCACTTCGCCCAGCCTCTGGGCCGGCCCAGGGGAGGGGCAAGTGCGTGGGGCTGCAGCTAGGGCTGGCTCCCCGCCGGCAGGCGGCCTCAGATTCCCAGCCGGGGCCAGAACTGGCTACCCGCTGGCAGGCGGCCTCGGATTCCCAGTGGGGGCTGGGGCTGGCTCCCAGCTGGCGGGCAGCCTTGGATTCCCGGCTCAGGCCGGCTCCCAGGACCGGGGTTCCTGGGAAGCGGAGCGGGATGGCCCACCACACTCCCCTCCAGCATGGGGGGGGGGGTCCCCACCTAGGCTGATTGACCCTGGGCTCCACTCTCTCCAAGGGATGGCCCTGCCCTCAAGATACCTTTATCTGTACCTACAAATCTTACTGTTCACAAATATTAAGCAAGGTAGGCTGCGATTTTTTAAAATATTAAAACAGTGAGTGGATAATGTCATATATTGGACGTATCAGAAGAAATTTCCTTCAGTCCAGTCACACTAAGCAACTATTGTTGACTAAACTGCATGAATAGAGTTGTAAAGAAGCAAAGGAGTAATTCTGAAAATAGTCTATTTGTTATAAATAAAGAGTTTAGTATAATTTTAAAAGATTTTCTTCAGAATGGTTCTGTGTGGACTACAGATTCGATAAGTGTGGTAGCTTCTATAATTAATATATGCATTTATTCTTATAAAGTGTTTTATAGGAAACAATTCAGATGCTCAAACTAGCCATAGTAGTTTAAAAACCATTAGTCTATGAAATTATCAGATTCTAAATAATATATTATAAAAAAAATGACATTCTTGACAGAATACAGAAGTCAATGTTAATTCTTTCTAACAGATGTTATATAATTGACTGCTCTTATTACACTATAATTTTTTGGCAATGCTGTTAAATTGTTAATAGTCAGGATACTATAGCATGGCAAATCACAAGACTTAAAACCTAACGTGTGCAACACTTTTTATCTTGAGAGGGAAAGACAAGATAACAGATAAGAGATGGCAATTTTATATAAGAATTGTATTTATATTATCCAAAGTATTTGTTGCTCAATGTACTGTAGCTTAGACTCCATTTAATATCTTGACTAATACAGTATTAGAACGCCATGAAAAGATGGCAATTAGTGTCATGTGAATGCTGTGTCTACAACTTGCAGACAGTACTAATACTAATGAGACAAAGAAAAATAGATTTCTGAGTTTCTCTTCTCTGTTCTAATATGTTAATAAACAGCAACTGTTCTTTACCTTTGCAAAATGGCACAATTTATTATTCTGAAGATTTCTAAGCAAATTTCATTATAACCAAAGGTGCTCATAAATAGAATGATCTAGCATATTTATATATGTACCTATTCATTTTCAAAACCTGCCAGAAAAATATTTGACAATTTAATAAAAAAATACTCAATAAATCAAATGAATCCTTCCAAGTTGAGAAATCTTCCTCAAAGTACATGAAATTTCCTTTTAGATATCTGAAAATAAACTCGCAAGATAATTATAATAATTGTTAACACAAATGTATGCAACTGTCAACTACTGTAGCAAAGTAAAAGCAATGCACTTAATGGTTTAATTTCTGAATAATTTTATAAACTGTTAGTTATTAAACCTACATTGATCATAATAATCTGTATAATACATAGATGAAAATGTATTACTTAGGTTTTCTATTTAATCAAGGAATAATTTTAGAATCATTATTTTTGCATTGGTACATGATTCTCAAAAGTTCAGTTGGACTTGCCTAGGGTCCTTCTGTATGCTGTCTGTGGATGGAGATCTTGTTGTTCCATCATCTGCTGGTGTTGCATGTTGCATCCTGTTATAACTGGACTCTGAAAGTCGGTACTGCATTGACCTGTAGGGTTCCACATAGGCAGCTGTTGTGTTCAGCGCATAATTATTTCTTTGGTATGCAAGTGTACTACGCTGACTGGATGACCTTTGTAAGTTTCCAACACCTAGTGCAAAATCAATATTAAAAATATGCTAGATACCTTCTATAGACATTTGTTATGAGACAATTCTTCACATAAAAAAAAAAAAAGCAAGCAAAATTAAAGTTGAAATGAGAATGAAAAACCCAGAGGTCTAAACAGCTGTCACTGGATAGGGCTCCAGCACCTGTCATATGAGAAATACTAATGGAAAAAGTCCTAGTTAGATGCAAGTTTGTCCTGTCTGCCTGGGCAAAATATTAACTGGGGATTGAAGTTGAGTCTTAATGAGTCTTTCAAGGCACTAATCCCAAATGGGCAACCGACCGACCAACCCACCCAGCATGTGAGAGAGAAATTAGGTATGAATATGAACCTTCTTGGTTAGAGTGTGTTCTTGTGGTTTTTCATGAAAGATGTGGACAAACTGGAAAAAGTCCAGAGGAAAGCAACAAAAATGATTAAGGATCTAGAAAACAAATGAAGAATGGAGACATGATGACAATTTTGAAGTACATAAAAGGCTGTGACAAGGAGGAGGATGAAAAATTGTTTTCATTAACCTCTGAGATTAGGACAGGAAACAACAGGCTTAAACTGCAGCAACGGCAGTTTAGGATGGACATTAGGAAAAACTTTCTAACTCAGGGCTTCTCAAATTTTTCTGTGCTGTGGCACCATGGCCAACTGTTCACAACACGGAAGCCCTCCTCTGCCAAAAGAAACTGCTGCCACCTGCTATTCAGTAGCAGCACTGAAAACACAGGTGGATCCTCGTCACCATGGAAATTGTCAGTGGGTGGCACTTTCAGTAGCACTTCAAAATGGGAGTGCCCCCACCACCAAAAGAAAGCCGCCACTGACAGTGCTTTCAGCGGTGCTGCTGACAAGAAGACCTCCCACCACCAAATATCATTAGTCAGTGGATGGCACTTTCAGCAACGGCAGGGAGCCCATTCCCTGGCTACCATGACTCATCTTGCGCACAGGAAAGGACACCAGGCCACTAGAAGCATAACCCGCCAAGAGGGAGGGTTTTTTTCCAGCAGTGGGAGTGGTTCTTTCGGTGGCGGGATATGTAGCAGCGACACACTCAGCTGCTGTGCTGTGACACACTTTTGTGTTGTGACACATCAGTTGAGAACCACTGTTCTAACTGTCAGAGTAGTTATGCACTGGAACAAATTACCTAGGGAGATTGTGGAATCTGTCGTCAGAAGTTGTTAAGAACATGTTAGACAAACATCTGTCAGGTATGGTCTACTTATTAATAAGTCCTTTCTTGAGTGCAGAGGACTGGACTAAAAGGATCTACTGGGGTCCCTTCAAATCCTACATGTCTATGATTAGCTACAGAGAGTTTAAACCATGCAATACGGACAGAACCACATAGGGTTGTAAATTACTAGTCAATATATCTTCAAAGAACTATGAAACCCATACAAAGGAAAAAATATGCAGAAATGCAGTATGCTTCAGCATACTAGAACATATAAATAGAAGACTGGAAAACATGAAGCTCCTCCAAGCACCGCAAAAAGAAACAAAACAAAACAACCCCCACCCCAAAAATCTCCAACACACAATCAGATGGCATATTCTAACCAGAATATCAACATTCAATCAACCAACCCATCCCCCACATTCTCTACAAATACGTCCAGGAGAAAATCCACTTCAAATTTAGTATTTGGGTTAGCCATATTAACACATACAAGAATACTATTGATAATAATTAAGAAGAAGAATTGGAATTCACATGCAAACTAGACACCTTCACACTGGGTTTGAATAAAATTCTTGAATGCCTGGGTCATTACGAAAGGTAATTTCCATTAAATCATCCTTCTCAGTTTCTGTCTCCCTATTCCCCTGCTGGAATCCAAACATCTTATTTACTTGAAAGAGACAGGCTAGCATTCTATCCTTCTAGATCTGTTTGAATTAACTTTGTGACCCACCCGTCTATGTATCTATATATTTACTGCTAATATGTTATATTTTCCATTTAATTCACCTGAGGAAATAGGACTGTGCCCATGAAAGGTCACGTGAAAAATAAATTTATTAGTGTTTAAAAGTGCCACAGAACTCCTTGTTTGTTTTGCTGAAATAGGATAACACGGCTACCCCTCAGGAACACCACTATTGTATCCCAAAGTGTCACAAATCTTAAGAGAAACAAAAGTGAAGTAAGTCTCATAAAATGTCTTCCCTAATGAACCTTGTAATGACGACATTTAATTTGATTAGAGCAAATATTTCAGACAATTTGCTTTCAGAAATTTGGCAGAGAAATATAAGAAGAAATTGCTCACCTTGCGCAGTAAGGATGGTTCTCTGAGATGCTTATTCCTATGGGTGCTCCATTGTAGGTGTGTGTGTGTCCCTGTGCTGCCCCTTCTACATGTTCTGCCATGAAGCAAACCAGTGTTGTGTGGGTGAACCTTCGTCAGTTCCTTCTGTACTACAGACTTTCTGATGAAAATTCTGAAGTAGGAGGGAGGAGGGTGGGTTGTGGCGCACCCATAAGGGGGACACATCTCAAAGAACCACTGTTACTGCACAAGGTAACTTCTTCTTTGAGTAGTTTCCCGATGGGTATTCCACTGTAGATGACTCCTGAGCAACAACCTCCACTGGAGCCTGGGGCTTTGTAGTTGAGTCTGTTATGGGTGATCATACTATGGTGCTGAATCTGGCATCTGCAACAGATTCCCCCAGGATGGCATACTGTTCTGCAAAGGGTATATGCAGCTGCCTAGGTAACTGCTCTGCAGAGTTCTGATGTTGGATACCTTTGGAGAAAATGATGGACAAGGAAACTGATCTTGTAAAGCCTGTGGACAGGGAGCCACACTGCAAATCTGTTAACAGAGTTTGATATAGTTCAAGACCCACTTAGACAGTCTTTGACCCGAAATCACTGTGCCTTTAGACCAGTCTGCAACGGATAGGAACAGTCTTGGAGATTTTCTAAAAAATCTGGTGCTGTCCAAATAGAAAGCCAAAATTCTCCTTATATTGGGTCTATGGCAGATGACTTCCCTATTATCCTAGTGAGGGCTGGGATAAAAGGTCGAAAGGGCAATCAGTTGGTTCACGTGAAATGCACAAGTCACTTTGGGGATGAACTTTGGATGTGGTTTAAGTGTGACTTTGTCAGGAAAGAATACAGTGAAGAACGGATGTGTCATCAGAACCACTATCCTTCTTGTGAGATAATGGTGATCATGAACACCATCTTCATGGAAAGGTGAGTTAAAGAACAAGTGGCAATTGATTTAAAGGGCAGTCCAGTCAGTCCTTCTAATACTAGACTGAGAACCCATTGTGGGATAGGAAGGTTGGGTTGGGGAAAGAAGTTTGTTATGCCTTTGAGAAACCTCTTTATAGTCACGCGCCAGTGAAAGATTTTTATTGCTGTTAACTGCACTTTTAGTGAACAAATGGAGAGTTCTGATTTCTTGGCCATGTGCCCCGGAAGATGAAGGCAGTATCTGGCCAATATATGAGGGCTGCATTGCACTGTCTCTATAACTGTGGAAAGACTGAAGAATCTTTGTTGTGGGAGGAGCACTCTCACTCAGACGCAGTCAAGTTGGCTCTCATGAATTCTAGTATCTGTACAGATATTAATGCAGATTTTTGTGCTTTGATTTGTAGACCCAGATTCTTTAACAGATCTAGAGAAGCAAGAGTACTTACTGGGCTTTGGCGAAGGAGACAGAGAAGACAATCTTTCAGATAAGGGTAGATCACATAATGCCCTGGAAGTATAAATAGACTGTCACTACAGAGAAAAGTCTGGGATGTGATGAGAGGTCAAAAGGAGTACTCTATACTGGCAGTGGTCTTGGCGTAGTGTGAATCTGAGGTTCATGTGTGTCACACTATTATCAAAATGTGAAAGTAAACAACTTGAAATTCTAGGGCTGAGAACCAGTCTCAGTTTTATAAAGCTGGAATAATCATCATTAAAGTGACCATTTTTGAACTCCTGAGCTTTGACTAATTTGTTGAGTGCTCTAAGACCTACTATGGGTCTCAAACGTCCTTTTTTCTTGGATATCAGGAAGTAGCAAAAGTAAAAATCTTTGCTTCTTAGATGTAGCTCCTACATAAAGAGATGATCTAAATTACTGTCTCTCAACTGTTTTGTGCTGGTAATCCCATTTGGACTTAATCAGGATCCCCCTATTAGAAAAAAGTGTGATCACCTTACCATCAACCTCAAGCTCCACTCATGGGAGGGAAAGGGACTTCAGCTGGGGTGGACAAAGGCGTTCCAAGCTTCAGTCCTACCTGGGGCTCTGGACTTCAGCCTCCTACTGCCTGCAAAACTCCAAACTGGGACTCTCTGCTCTGGTGACCCCATTAAAATGGAATTGCAACCAATTTTGGGGTCACAACCACTAATTTGAGAACCGCTGGCCTATTTCTTTTTGTAACACTCACTCATAGGAAGGGAACCTGAAGAGGGATGGGGAAAGGCATTTGGAAGTGGGGAGGGAGTTGAAATGGATAGAATACCCATCTCGAACAAACTCCAGTCCCCATTTCTCAGAGGTTATCTGTTCCCAGGTGCTGTGGAATGGGGCAAGATGGCATCCATACGGACAGAGAGATTTATTCCAGCACTGGATGGTATTGAAGAGAGTGGTCTAATGGCACATCAATCAACCCATCAAAACTGTTGTTTTGAGGTAGCTGGCTATGAAGTAGTAGGCTGAGGGCCCCAAATTTTTATTTAGAGAATCTAGACTTCTTTCCTTGGGGTTCATATGAGTATTGGACTGTACTGTCTGCCCAGGTATATAGATTCTGTTCAGTAAAAGAGTAGCCCTGGAGTCTTTTAAAGTGTGGAAGAAAGTGTTCATCTTTGCCACTACTTGGCCTTTGGTAGTTGATATAATTACATTTTGCCATTAAGGCTTGAAAGTTTGCAGTACAGAACCGCAGAGAGGCTGATGAGTATATTTTTCTCCGAAAAAGATCAAGGTGCTTCAAGTCTCAGTTACAGGGGATAAGAGGGGTTTTTCAGGTGATAATGACAGCCTCTTGAGTTCACCGCATCCATAATGATTGAATTAGGAGGCAGATGGGAAAAGAGAAATTACATGTCTTTCATTGACGCATTTTTTTTACTGGCCTGATTGAATGTTGGTAGGATTAAGGCAGGGGTCTACCATACGAGTTTGGCAGGGTTCAAGAAAGTCTCAATAATAGGGAGGGCTATTCTGGATGAGGCAGAGGAATGTAAAATGTCCAGTAATTTATGGCATAACTCAGTTACCTCCACAATGATAGTTTTAATACATCTACCGCCTGTTGAGCTAGCTCCTGGAAAAGCTTGAAGTTGTTTGCCAATGACAATGGAAAGGACACTACCGTCTCATCTGGTGATGAGAGTTCATTGGGCTTCAAGAAGTGTCTCAGTAGTGAAGAATCTATCCTAGAGAATAATGGACATTCTCAGTGCATCTACTGTACAGGAGACCAAACCACCAGAAGTGTGGTTTATGCCAACTGCTGAAACCCAGATCTAGAAAGGACAGAGAACTGAAACTTAAGCTTCTTCTAATGGAAAGAACCTTCCAGCCAGTCTCAGAGCTGCACCAAAACTCTGGATGGTGAGAATCCTCACTGCAATCCTGTATATCTAAGGCTACGTCTATGCTAGAAAAGTTAAGTTGATCCTCAGGCCATGTACACACGATCACTTTATTGCGCATTAACGGTTGTTACCGCGCGATAACAACAACAGCATACACATGTGCAATAGGGATTGGAGCGCAACAGAAAAACCACCTCGACGAGGGTGGTAGCAGTTAACGTGGAACAGTTGTTCCACCTTTCGACTCGTGTGTATGCTTACCACGCAATGATTGGTCTCCGGAAGTATCCCAGCATTCCAAAGTTGTCCTCTCTGGTCTTCGCCCCACCCGCTCTCCGTGGCCGTGACGAAACAGTCCCTGCCCTGTTTCGAATCCTGGGATTTTTTAATTTCTCCTCTGTTGTCACTTCCTGTTCTCTTGCTTGTGGAGTGCAGCTCTGATCTTCACTAGCAATGGCAGCCCAACGTGGCAGACGTGCACTCGTTTGGAGCACAGCCGATCAGGTCCAGCATCTGGGGAGAGGCTGCTGTGCAGGTGCAGCTACGCAGCAGCAGGTGAAATTTTGATACATATGGCATAATTTCTTGAGCCATGTCAGAGAGAGGCTATGATAGAGACACTGTGCAGTGCAGATCGAAGGTGAAGGAGCTAAGAATAAGCTATCACAGAGCGAAGGAGGCAAACCACCGTTCGGGATCAGCGCCTGTAACATGCAGGTATTACAAGATCGAAGCCATCCTCAGTGGGAACCCCACAACCACTGCAAAGAGTCCTGTGGACACATCGGCACCCCCTCATCCAATGAATGCCAGAGCAGAGCAGGATGAGGACGTGATTGATGAGGAAATGGAGAAGGAGGATGACCTGGAGGAGAGTGGAACAGCGTCTAGCCAGGAGCCCTTCTGCACCCCCGCCGAGACATCCACCCAAGATATCAATTGCAGTGTGTACTCTGAGGCGGCAGAGGGGGGTTCAGGTAAGTTTTGCTTTCGTGGAGCTATGGCTTCTGCTAAAATGAGGATCATAGTTTGGGGCGGGGGTGCTTGCTGTAAAGGTCCCCACTGTGCATGATATTTAGTGTGCATTCATTAGAAGTGCATCAACGCAAGCAGTAATTGTCAAAAAACCATCTGCATTTAGCTCACTAAAGGTTTCCTCAATGTACCTCCAGAGCTTCCTACACAGGTTAGATGGGAGAGCGGATGTGTCTCCGCTCCTGTAGAAGGATACTTGGCCTTGCCAGCTGCAAAGCACTGCACTGGGAACCATGGCAGCACACAATCCTGCAGCGTAGAGTCCTGGCTTGCATCCGGTTGCATGTAGGATATGTATTCTAGCTGCCAGGGGCACTCTGAGGAGAGAGATATCAGGTTCCATCTCTGTGTCCTGTACAGAATGTTAGCCCACAGTTATGTTACTATTAGGACTGCATTGTATGAGTTTAGCCCTCCAGACAACACTTACCCAGCTCCCTTTCAGAACGGGTGCCTTCACATGGGACGCATGGAAAATCTACATACCTTATCCGCTTCAGTGAACCAGAGGATGTAGACTGCCCTGTACCTTCCAGTGGAATGCGCTACTGGAAGGTTACATTGGTCATCTAGGCAATGTGTTAACAACAGCTTTATGAATTTTTTTTTTTAAATTAGATTTGACCTTCACAAGGCCGGTGTCAACTCCAGCTGACCGCATGAGAAACATTCGGCGGTGTGCTCGAAGAAACAGGGAGGATATGTTTTAAGAGCTTATTAAATCAACAGAGGCAACCGCAAGAGAGAATCGAGCATGGAGAGAGGAATCCCAGCAGAGGAGGCAGAAACACAGGGATGAACTGATAAGCATCATGAAGGAGCAAACAGAACTGCTCAAGAGCATGATTGCTTTGCAGACCCAGGCGATTAATGTATGGGCTCCCCTCCAGACAGTTCAGCCAGGTCTGCCTCCCACAGCCTGTAGTCCTTCAAAGCATTTCTTTGAAGGCCACCCGCCCCCCTGGTATACTGCAACATCCAGTCCTTCAAAGAGCTACTTTCTAGAGACCCACAGCTACACATACCTGTAACACCTCCCAGTAACCCACAACCGTCATGCTTTTTGATTCTGTACCCACACCCATTTCATCTCTTAATAAAACTGTAACAAAAATTTTGCAGAGTGACTTTATTTGTACACAGTGAATATTTATGATCTTAGTCCCCTATGTTGCTTCATGTAAGTAGCACAAATCAGGTCTTCAATCCTCTCCATGCACTGCTGATTGACAATCTCATAAGGTGCACTTGATGCATTCTTGATGTGAACTATGGGAGGGCATCATTGAAATGCTCCCTGAGTGTCTCCCTTATGTGAGCAGCTCCACGTTGGGCCCCCCTAATACTCCTAGTGGCTGGCTGTTTGTATGCGGCCTCGAGGCGCTGTGCCTCGATAGCCCATCCCAGGGAAAACTTTTCTCCCCTACTTTCACAAAGGTTATGAAGGACACAGCACAACGCAATTACAGCAGGGATGTTGTCCTCATTCAAGTCCAGCCTCCCATACAAACAGCGCCAGCGCCCTTTTAAATGGCCGAAGGCACATTCTACAGTCTTTCTGCACCGGCTCAATCTGTAATTGAGCCGCTCCTTGCTGCGATCTAAGTTCCTAGTGTATGGCTTCATGAGCCATGGCATCAGTGGGTAGGCTGGGTCTCGTAGGATGACTATGGGCATCTCAACATCCCTCACAGTAATTTTTTCATCTGGGAAGAAGGGCCCCCCTTGCAGCTTCCGGTACAGACCCATGTTTCTGAAAATGCAAGCATCATACACCTTTCCCGACCTCCCAGCATTGATGTCCGTAAAACGCCCCCGTGATCCACGAGTGCTTGCAGCACCATGGAGAAGTAGCCCTTCCTGTTGATGTACTCGATCGCGAGATGGTCTGGAGCCAAAATCGGGATGTGTGTGATGTCTATTGCTCCCCCGCAGTTAGGGAATCCGCATGGCAGCGAAGCCGTCAACAATCTCATGAACATTGCCCAACGTCACCGTCCTCCGTAGCAGAACGTGATTGATGACTCGGCACACTTGTGAGAGGGCTAATCCTACGGTGGACCTCCCGACTCCAAACTGGTTTGCAACTGACCGGTAGCAGTCAGGAGTCGCCATCTTCCAGACAGCTATTGCAACACGCTTCTCCACGGTTAGGGCAGACCTCATGTTGGTGTCCTTACGTCGCACGGCAGGGGTCAACTCTGAACACAGTTCCAAAAAGGTTGCTTTCCGCATTCGAAAGTTCTGTACCCACTGCTTGTCATCCCACAGCTGCATAACAATGCGATCCCACCACTCGGTGCTCGACTCTCGTGACCAGAAACGGTGGTGCACCGTGTGCAGATGATCTGTGAAGGAGCTGAGCAATGAGGTGCTGTTGCTCTGCAGGGCATCGAACAGTCCCTGCTCCTCAGCGTCCTTGTCTGACTCAGAGCTCATTGCGTACTGAGCAACCAGCCGAGATGTATTTAGAATACTAAAGGCGACAGTGGAGATTAGAGCTGGATCCATGCTGTCGCAATTGTGATTCCTGCCAAGTAGTGTGGCACCGCACTGTTGAAAATAGACGCAAATTGCTATTAGCAACGAGGAAGATGCAAGGGGAACACAGTGCACCACGGGAAACTAAGAGTTTACCCATGGTGCTTTTCGTTCCTTTCCTTCATCCCAGGATTCCAAGCGCCGATTCAGGGAAAATTGAACTATGGGATAGGTGCCCAGAATTCATTACGCTACACCGCGACATTGCAAAGAGCTGTGTTGTGTTACAAGGAGCGACATGTGTACGTGCTCTCCCACAATAAAAATCACATGATTTTTATAGCACGATTGCCTTGTTGTGCTGTAATCTTGTGGTGTGTACATAGCCTCAGATCATGAGCACTGAAGAAAATCTAGGTTTAAAGTAGTTTGGTGTGTGTGGGGGTGGGGTGGGAGGAAGGTTGTTTAAATAATGAAAAGATAAGGAGTGGGGGGGAGGGGAGTTCTAAAAGGTAGCTAAAATAGAGGAACAATTACCAACTAGAAGTAACGGACTGTTAATGGACTGCTGAAGCTCAATTTCTAGCCAGGGCAGCTGAAAAGGAACTGAGGAGGATTCTCCAGTAATGCTGTAAAGCCTTGGGGTGAACAGGCAGGTGGATGCGAGAGATGCAGAAATACCTACAGTGGAGCACCCATAGGGACACACTACTCATAGAAAAAACAACAGTTTTAGTCTATACAATTTGGAAAACAAAATTTTTTGACTAGTTCTATCAAGGAAAACAATGAGACAAATTATGTTCATGCACAAGGTCAGACAGATGCAGATGCATTTTAATACTATTGCTAATATTTGCCAACACATACTATCTTTACAATTCAGAGGGGGAAGATCTTATCGGGTGTTGTCTGTATGCAAAGGACTGGTCTTTAAATAGATATTTTTGAGTTTATGATCTATATTACACTGAACAGATTTTGAGTGTAGCTCAAAACTGACTTATCAGCATATAGTCCTGAGTATTTGCTATAGGCATCCTAAAAGAAAAAAAATAAATTACACTAATCTGTTTCTTATTCTTATCTGCCATTATTGGGCTAGTCTTTCAGATTTAGAACTCTTCCTCTTCTCTGAATTATGGTTTTCATTGTACTATTTTAAATTGACAACAGATATCCACCAACATGTATATTGACAATGTGGCAACAATTTACATTCTCTCAAGAAGAAAACTAATATGTAAATATACATTTGGAAACTATGAAAAACCTCAATTTTACTCTTACCTGACCCAGTTCGATATAGTGCTGTCTGGGACCCCTGGTGTAGCTCAACTGCTCCATGATTTGGACTGCGGTACACTGGACTGTAATAGGTTCTCCCTTCATATATGGGGGTGATGTGTAGTTCAGGAGATACAGCTGAACGTAATTCTTGCCCCAGCTGACTGTGCTGACTAGCATATGAACTCCTCAAGCCTAGAAGCAAGTAAAAGATAAATATATATTGTAGACAATTTAAAAACAAACAAAAAAAATCCTGCTCTCAAAAACCATGTTACAATCTATGCTTTGCGCTTTCAAGTGAAAAGTCAATTGCATTCAAAAGTATCATTTAAAAGAAAATACGGATAAAATGTTTTTCAGAGCAGGGCCACTATGGTCTAAAAGGGGATTCCACACTCCTTTCCCTTTCCTTTTCCACTGCCATTCACATTATCAACTCCATTGGCTCAACTGCACTTTCTTGGTCACAAATTTTGTCAACACATTAGCAATTTTATGGCTGTCTTGCATCAACGTTATTCACAGTTATAGTTCGGACAATTAAATATACCACTGTTAAAACCCCCAAAACATCTATGTTCCCTCTAAGCAGGTACTCCAGAGATCCTGGCCACTCTTGCCACCAGCCACCCTCTAGCCGCCTGACCTGCTGCGCTCCCCCGCAGGGCCCCAGGACAGGTGAGCGGTGCGGATCTATCCCCCCACATAACCAGTGCCACCCTGCCACCAGCCCCAAGCTAGCCCTGGCTACTTTGCCTCCCCCCACCCAGCACCCTCCACCAGCCCCCCAGGCCTGATCCAGCCAAGCTGCCACAGGCTGGCCTGGGCCATGCTACTGGGCAGGCTGGGCTGCACTCTGCTGCTGCCGCAGCAGCCTGGCCCTGATCCGGCTATGCTGCTGGCCAGGGATGAAGGTGAGGTGAGGTGAGGTGGGTCCCCAGGGAGATGGGGGAGGGGTGGATGTCCCCAGGGAGATAGAGGAGAGATGGGGGGTTCCCCAGGGAGATGAGGAAGGGGTGGGGTGAGGGATCCCCAGGAGATGGGGGAGGGATGAGACTTGCCAGGAGATGCCGGAAGCGGGGAGGGAGGGGTGAGGGATCCCCAGGAGATGGGGAGGGGTGGGACTTGCCAGGAGATGCTGGAAGCGGGGAGGGAGGGGTGAAAGGCAGTGCAGGGATTAGGGTGCAGGCAGGACCACAAGACGCAGTGACTGGGGGCCTCGCTGGGCAGAATGAAGCGTCCCCAGCTGCCGCATTCCAGCCTGGCCAAGTGTTATAAAGCATGGGACGCGGACTAGAAAAGGGCAGGTCAGGAGGAACTGAGAGGGTTGGGTGGGTTAGCTGCGGTTTGAGGGGGCAGAAAGTGGTCAGTGTTGTCTGTGAGTGTGACCATTGAAAAGGAAATGGTGGGAAATTTTTCCACAAATAGGTATTTTGGAAATGTGACAAAGACAGGCGACAAAACCTGTGAGGTGTAGATGACGGTAGAGGCTAGACAGGTGCGGCAGCAAGTGTTATCGTCTCACATTTGTTTAATAAAAATGTTAAACTGAAATACTGAAGTTTTATTAATTTACTAAAGTTCAAATGAAAATACAACATCTATGCATTTCTTTTGATTCGAGGTACTTAGGCATGCTGATACTTCTGGTGCCAAAAAACTGTTGCCCATGCGGCATCATGCCTCACAAATTGCCACTCAGCAAGTACCATAATTTGCTCAGCTGCACCATCGGCTTAGAGGGAACAGTGATAAAACACCCTGAGACAGTGGGATTGGGGGGCCTGAACACATGACTGACATACTGAACCCTTACATGTTAATCCTGTTCTTCTGGTGACTTAACTGATTTAGCAAAGGCCAACAGTAATAGGCATATTTTGAGAAATGACCTCAAATTTTGACTGCACAGCTTCAGACTTCAAGGGCCTGATTTTCAAAGGCAATAAGTTTCTGCAATTCCTATTTAAATCAACAAATATGGCCCCCTACCTTTCTGTGCTTCCGTTTCTCCATCTGTGACAAAATAATATTTATTTATCTACCACACTGAGATGCTGCAGCTCTCAGTTAGCTTACTGGCCCAACCTTGCAAAACCTTTGGGTGGGGAACTGCTGCTAAAGTAAACTGAAAGTCAGAGGGTTTGCAGGAGTTCTGCTTAAACTTTGCAGAGTTGTTAGAAGCAAAGCATTACAGTAAAACCAGTACGGACTACTTTTATTAAGCAACAGCCAGGGTATCCCCAAACATAATGCTCCCCTTCATGAAAAAATCACTCCCCTTAAGCAAGTGAATTGTGTTGGTCTCTTAAAACAAACTTCTCAAATGCTTAGCAATTTTACTGTTAGTTTTTTAATTAGCCAGAGATTAAATGTGCTCCACTGTAAAAAGGAAGTAACATGGACAAATTATTGCATGTTTTTATGTCTTTTGAAAATATTTTGAGAATTTTTAAAAAATAACTAAGGAAATCTGAACTACTTAGATGTTGCATACCACTCTTCAGGACTAAAGATACACATTACTGTAAAATTGTGGTATTTAAATCATTTTACCAATAACTTATTTTTAACATTGGGTTTCCTGTAATTTGGCAAGCAGATAAATCAACTTTAATATTTCTTCAGAAAAATGCAAATATTAATTGTAACTTTGCCTGTTAAGATCTTTGAAACGTTTCAATACAAGACAGAATAGCAATTTGTTTCACACTTGTATTTGATTTTCATTTGTTGCTAAAATACATTTTTAGTTGCAATATACTCTGCTTCTTAAATGTTTTTAATAAAAAACTTCAAATAGTTCAAGCTCATCATTTTTTCATTTAATGACTTCTCAGTACAAAGAAACAGATAGTCAAAATCACTACATAACATTTCTTTCTCTCTGTTGAGAAATGCAGCAATTCCATTCCAAGATAGCCCTCCATCTATACTGTCCTGGCAAATTGATCCCAATATTCTTCAAAAACTACATACAAATTAAGTATTAAGGTCACATCCTGCTGCCACTGAAATCAGTGGGTGGCAATATTCTCATTGGCTTCAATGAAAGCAGGATCACGCCACCTGCAAAATATTAAACTTTACAGCCAAGCAGTAACAAATACAATTGGAGTCAAATGTTTATAATGGCTATTTCATTACATTTATAAAATAAGAGAAACATTTATAGGAAGACTGTATTTTCTAAATTTAAAGGTAGTCTCATATTTCGTTCTCCCCTTTTAATATTTATTCTCCCCTTTCAATATTTGAAGATTAACTTGTAAAGTAACCAATAATAAGAAAGTATTTTGCCAATGTTTATTTAAATCATTACAAATGTATAGCTTATTCAGTTAATGAACTCCACTCAAGTGCTCTTAATTCATAAATTCAAAAATCAGAAAGGACCATTGGGATCACTCAGTTTGACCTTCTATATAACACAAGCCATTGAACTTCCTTAAAATAATTCCCAGAGCGTACCTCTTAGAAAAACATCTAACCCTGGTTTTAACATTCTCATTGATTGCAAATCCATGACAATCCTTCATAAATTGTTTCAATGGTTAAACAGCGTAACTGCTAAAATTGTATGCCTTATCTGCAGTTTGAATTTTGTTTAGCTTCAACTTTCAGTCATTGGATTGTGGTATATCTGATCCAGACTTTGACATTCCTATGTGTACTCCAGAATTTGACAGTACTTCAATTGGCCATTCTGTACATTTAACAACTGCCGGCTGAAAGCCAAACATCTCATAGCTAGGATAATCTTAAAACCTGAGAGGAAAGTCCAAATAATTGCATGCTTGCAGTTTTGCTATCAGAATAGGAGATAGGGACAGGGAGTTAAGGTTCCATGAAAACAGAAGGAATGTTTTGACAGCCCTGGTTTTAGGTGTCTCTAATATGCAAGCTTTACTGTTGTTATGATTAGAAATGCTTTGCTGATAAGGAGAACAATGAGCTGTAATTGGCTGTTGCTAAGGAAACTGTTAGCCTATAAGAGGCTGTTATGGGTTCTGTGCTTTGTCTGGAGAAAATTTATAGAAAGTTTAATTAGAACTTATTCTTTGGAGCAGCCCAACGAAGCTTTCCTCTGGGCAAGGGTTTCACACTTAAGTTCCTCGGCAGTCAGACAAAAGGAGGATCCCCCTGGAAGCCTGGCTATTGATTCCTCTAAACCATTTCATACTTTGTAGGTGTCTATAAATGTTGGGATGCTCTGAACCTAATGCAAAAAGTGTATGTGTGTGCACATGAGCATGCATGGGTGCATGCCTGAGATTTAATAAAAAGTAATTTTAGGTGAAAGCACTCTTGCTTACATCAATCACTTACAAATGGATTAGTTGTGCCCCCATTGATTTATTCCTCACAACATCTAGAGCAAAACAGTAAATTTACCACTGCTTTGGGTTCTGAAAAGCCTGGGTACCATATTTTCTCTCTGCTAGATTGAAGAGCACATTGTCATATACTTGTTTCCCATGTATGTACATATGGACTGATCAAATCACCCTCCCTTAAGATTTTTATTCATTCAGCTGATTATCCACCATGTCCCCATATCTTTTTCAAAATCACAGTTTCCAGGATAGAATCCCCCCATCCTGTAAGTATGGCCTACTTTCTTTATTCCTAGATGTACACATTCACATTGAGATTATTAAAATTAATATTGTTTGCTTATCTCAGTGTATTTATATACATATTCTAATGAATAGTGTGTTATTAAAATAGATTTTAGTGATACATTGATAATTTGCTACAGTAAATGCAAAGGCACTTGGAAAGAGAAGTTAAACATTAAGGCAGAGAAGACAAGTATTTTTTCAGAATGTCTTTAGGGTATAATATATTAAAGGATTATACCACAAAGAAAATGGAATTAAACAAACAGAAGATTCAACAAGCTAATTAATAATCAGGTTTTTTTTTGTTTTTTACCATGACTAATCAATCCAACAGCCATTCATATTGCCATAATTGTGAACTGCATTCTGACAGATACGTTCAATCCTTCAGCTAACTAAAAAAAGAACCGTTAATAAGGGTATGTTTAGAAGTCATCTGTAACTTTTTTTGGGAAGATAATTTACTTTGGTTTTTAACAATAACTTCAGTAATCTGGTGGCCTGACTGGTCATCTGGCAGACCCTCACTTAACAAAAAAAAAAAAAAAAAAAAAAAAAAAAAAATCAAGATTTTGCCCTGGTCCCACTATTGCAAGCTTCCCCCTTACGCTTTGACTACCACGTGTAGTAGCGTCTTGGACCTCCACATTGCTGTGTCTATAATTCTACCTAATCTAACACGCAACAACTCTCTATCTCCTTGGCCCTGCTTTCTTTTTGGACTTTTAACCTTCCTTGCCAAAATTCTTCCTCTGATAAAAGAATATTCAAACATATCCTGATATCCCCATCTTTTAATATAAAAATTCTACCTTTGCCTCCACCTGTCCTTCCAACAACTTTCCCTTATTCCCCTTTAGTGTCAAACTAAATGAGCAGACTGTTTACAACCGCTGTATTGCCTCCCTAACCTCAAACTCAGTACTTTATCCATTTCAGTTAGGTTTCTGCCCACACCACTCTCTTGAAAATGCTCTCAGAATCTGAAACTCTCTCTTCATGGCTAACCCTTGAGGCTTGTATACCATCCTCAAACTTTCTGCTGCCTTTGATACCAGACACACACCCCTCCTTTCGCTTCTGTGATTTCCCATCCCTGCCTTGGTTCTTTCCCTCTCATTCTGGCCACACTTTCAGCATATTTCAACGACATTACCTCGTGTCCATTCTCTCTCTCTGTTGGAGTTCTCTCAAGTTTTTCGTTCCATTTGTGGCTCTCTCCTCTTACCTTTTCATCCCCAGTCTTCGGATGACTTAATTAGTTTTATGGGCTTATCTATATTCCTTAAGAGGATAACCCTCAAATATACTTTCTCTTTGTATACTTCTCTCCTGTGGTTCAATCACATGCATTTTACAGTTTCTTAAGACTAGCTTTTCATCTTTAACTTTTCTTTCTCTAACTTGTGAATTTTGATTCCTCCCCCAACCTTTGGATAGCATGAATGCTAGATCTGCACCCCCAAAGGATTTTAAGTACAACTGATACAAAATCTCCCCCTCCCCAAAAGTTCAAACTACTAGAAACACAAACTAAAGAATTAATCCAAAGAATCGTACACACAAAAAAGTGACAATATAGGTACTACAATTAAGTCATACAGAAATCTGATCAAATTTGTTCACAAAACCAGGTAGGGTTCAGGAGGAACAGAGAAAGGTTACAGCTGACAGAAAACCCATAGTCCAGAAAAAGCAGTGTTTTATTTACACTTCAGACAGAGGTTTTTTCCAGTCCATTTTATAAAATTCACTTAGAATTGCAAACATGCCTTTCGTACATAGAGGTTAGAATTCTTGGCATTACATTTGAATAAAACTTAATTACAGTTAAACAAAATGTTAATATGTGGACTCAGAGGAATAGATAAAATGAGGGACACTATTGTACCACTCCAAATCATGATTCTTAGAGAAAGTAGTGATATAATGCCTTAAAATCTTGAATTTGAACACCTTTCTCAAAAAATCTCCAATCTGCCCTGCTATGATCTCTGAAAAAGAAACTTTCTGCTCAGCGTAAGGGCTTCTAGGGACATTAGAACCTGCTCAGAAGAAATGTATCGAGAATATATGATGGGGACAGAAATCTTAAGTAACTCATCCTAAATACATCATGAAACTGCTCTCAGCACTAGGATTAAAATTCAGGTTCTCCCAACTTCTAAACCTACAGCTAGGTCCACTAGGATCAGTGGTTCTCAATCTTTTCTGGGTCCCGACACACTTGTGACCCTACAGGACACACTAGCCCACCCCCTCCAGGCCACATCCAGCCATCTCCCCAGCTCTCTGCAACACACTTACTACTGTGTGGTGACACAATCCGTCCCGACACAGTGGTTGAGAACTACTGCACTAGATGACCATGTCACTCCCAGGCAAATCATTCAATCGTTCTGTGTTTTAGCTTCCTCAGGACAACTGCATGTACCATATTGTCTCTCTTCTGAGACTATAAACCGAGAAGAAAGAGAGGAGCTGACGAGTCATCCTACTATCCTCTCCCTTTGCTTGCACAACAGTCTGCATATTTTAAAATTGTGCTAGAAGCTGCTGCAGTTCTAACCTTTAACCTTGTCAAAATTTCAGGTTCAATAGGTGCTCTCACACATACAGTGCGAGTGATTAGAAAACTGATCATTTATAAATTTAAGTCTAAAGTTTCAGGCCATTTTATTCCCCTGAAAAACTATGAGAACTAATTTATATTAGGAAAAAAATGTATTCCCCCATCTTTTCATAACTACCGAAGGGAGTTAATTGAAACTTTAAAAATAATTAACTTTTGGCAGAGACAAAGCATAGAAAATTACAGAACTAAATACAAATGCTTTGGAAAGCTTTTAGTGGAGATTATAGAAGAAATTGTCTTGCAACTCAGACTATAGTGTTACTTGCTGCTCTCACTCAGACTAAAAATATTATTAAAAATTTAACCAATGTACTGATTTGTCAGTTACTGAAAAGAGTCCTTTTTCCTATTAGCTGTGCATGTCCATGGATCAATATGTTCCAGCTAGTAAAACGGCTTACAGTATAAGACTAAGGCATTAATATTTGTACAGCACTTTGGAAAATGTAAAGTACATGATAACTGCTAAGTATCAGTACTGTAAGGGATTACTGTTATTTTATTCATTTTGACTGTAAAATCCTCCAGGTGTGAATGCCAAATACTGATTTCTGCTTCTCAGGTGGCAGGTTGTTATTAATCCTATGAAAATGAAGGGGAGAGGGAGAGGAAGAAGGCAGCTAACTCCTCTGATGTCAGTGGGAATGAATTAGAGCAGAGGTGTGAAAGTCATTAAGCCTTGGGGGCCATTTTTATCAGCAGCTCAGTCTGGAGGGCCACAAATTGACATAAGAAAAAATAAACCTCACAGCAACTACTTGTACACATGGTCTGTAGTCTCTTGACTGCTGGTATAAGGAAAAAAACAGTTACTCTAATGAAGTTGGGTAAATCTTTATGCATCTTTCATTTGTTATGATCAACTATAACTCATTCTTAACAGATTTATGTGGGAAAATCCTGGGCTGGTACAACAATGTGGGCTGCAGCAGAGTGAATTGTGGGCCGCAAATGGCCCATGACACCTCTGGATTAGGGCGTGCCTGGACTGACTGTATATGAGCTGTAGCTAAACATATAATAGCTGCTCCATTTGCTGCACAGGCACCATAATGCTAAAACTTAATTTACTGTAAATGCTTTGAGATTTCCTACTAGAGTATGAAAAAACTACAATAAAAATAAAATAATATTGATTACTTATTTAAAAATGCAAGTCCACCCACACTACTTTTAACTTTGTATATGCACTTAGATATGACTTGACTTCTAATAAAATCGATGTTTTTGGAAGAATCTTGCAACGTCATCCAGATTTTTTAAAAAGTTCAGAAAGCATAGTATGTAATACATAGTTATTATAATCCATAAACTGAGGGAAAATATGGCATTTTCTGTAAACTTACAGTTTCATAAATATAAATGCAATATACTGGGTGATACACAGGCAATTATGACTTATTTGAAGAACCTAGAAATTATTTCCTGACACCACCATGTTTAACTCACATATTTATAATTGTACTACTGATTTTCTACAAATGAAGGTATGCACCAAGTTTTAATCAGTGTCTTTACCTTTTTACTAACCTGTAAGGCTATCTGGACGTGGTGGTACCATTCTCTCATAGATATCATATTGCTGTCCATACTGGTCAATGTCATGAATTGTTCTTTGTAATGTTGTTCCCAAATGCTGTGGAACAGCAGTCATACCAGAGCGTTTCGGGGAAGAAGATCCCATCTGGGTTTGGGATGGAGATGCTACTCTTGTCTGTACATCAGTTAGGGCAAGAGGTGAGCCCACTCTGACAGATGCTTGGTATTGAGAAGTTCCTCCACCGGGATTAGTTGCCTGCCTAGATGTGACTGAACTGATCCGCCGTACAGATGCTGGTGAAGCAGGTCTCTGTGTGGTATAAGGAGATGTTGCTCTTTGTACAGGTAATGTAGTGGATGAATATGCATTAGAAGCAAGTGGCCGTGATTCAGTAACTGATGGAGAACCATATCCACTTCCTAAAGAAGTTCTCAGTGACGCCCTTGAAGGAGAAACACCAGTGCTGATAACATAAGAAGGAGACTGTGCTCTGGATGGAACTGAACTAACACGTCTCATCGCTCGGTTTGCAGCAATATTTACAGATGGCTATTTAAGAAGAAAAACAAAACAAGTTATATTAATTTTAAATATTTGGGCACTGTGATTAATTTCATTTTTTACTGAAAGAGAAAAGCCACCAGAAAAAACACAATCTTCAACACAGTATAAAACTGACCATGGAGTAAAGATTAAATTTACCATAAATTTTCAGTCTTTCTACTTCTTACATTTCCTTATATTTATATGTGTTTCTTCCTGGGAGAAGACATTAATTGAATTCTTCATTTATTTTCCCCCTCTTCTCTCTCTAGAACACTCCATAATATAAACCAAAATCTGAAGAATAATATCCCTCCATTTTCCACTTGTTAGTTCTTCTCTGCTTCCTTTTTTAACATCCTAAACACTTCTTCTCCTCACAATTCTAATAATTAACTTATTAGTGTTGAATCTGCTCTGTATACAAAGTTCTATTATAAAAGAAATGGGATGAAAGGAAGCAGGACAGGTACCAGTTGGTGATTCAAGAAAGCTGAAAACCCCCCGAAAAAACCAACATAAAGTAGTGGAAGGAGATAAAACAAATTTTGTCTGTCTTTAACGAAAGACTTACACACAAGTATAAATGTATTAAGATTTCTATCTTCTCTAAAATTAAATTTCTTCAATTGTGGTTTTATCAAGATAGGATACAAATAATGTGCCCTTTAACCTCGTGGTTTCCAACCCATCGCTTATGGGCCAAAAGTGGCCCACAGGGCCTTTCAAAGTGGTCTGCTGCTTCCCTCTCACTGGGTGCAAAAGGGAGCTGCTGCATAAGGATCAGGCGGAGCACATTGCTGTGGGGCTACAAGATGGGTGCAGGCTACTTGCTACAGCCAAGAGGACGGGAGGTCAGTGTTCCCGTCCCGCTGGCTGTAGCAGGGAGCATAGCAAAGCACTGCCTAGATCCCTAGGTGCAGAAGGGAGCCAAGTGGAGTGCATGGGGCTACAGGATGCTTGTCGTTTCCCTGCTGCAGTCAGAGGGACGGGAGATCAGCGAAGAGGCAGCCTCCTCGCTGAATTTCTTTCATCTGAGTGCAGTGGGAGGAAGGGCCTGCTGGCAGAGACTGGTGGCCCTTCAGGGTTGTAAAAATGATATTGGTGGCCCTTGAGCCAAAAAGATTAGAAACCACTGCTTTTGCCTGTTGTACTTAAAGGGGTTTATTGGTTTCAGTTACAATGCATTACTAACATATGATGCATAATCATTTTAGTAAATAAATACTCTTCTGGCTGACTACCATCTAGGCCAATGGTTTTCAACCTTTTTTGGGCTGTGGAACCTCTGAAGGCAACAAATAAATTCACGGAATCCTAAACTTTTTGTTATGATCTGTCTCTCAACAAAACCACATAATATACAATTATACATTGTAAAGTTATAAATATAAACAATTTTTTTGTGCAAACTCAGGCAGGAAAGGGAGAAGGAAGAGAAAGAAAGAAAAAGAGAAGGAAGGAAGCGGCGGTCTGATCTGGGCGGCTCTGACAGGCCTGATTCATCCAGCCCTGGCTGCGTCGGCCCGATCCGGGCAACACCAGCAACTCCAGGGACCCCCAACCTCTCCCCAATCCCCCCAACCCTAATCACCCCCTTTACTCAGCCCACATATACCTGCATCTGCTGCAGGGTCTTCCCGGTTCCCGCCCTGCACAGCCCACGTGGCTGGGCTGAGCAGGGCAGGAGATTTAAATGACCCTGGCTCTCGGCCGGCAGATCTCACGGAACCCTAAGGTTCTGCCTACAGAGCCCTAGGGTTCTGTGGAACCCCAGTTGAAAAACACTGATCTAGGCTAATGTTTACCCAATAAACTGTTACTATTTCATTAATTTAAAACACTGCAAAAGGAACATGATTAATTATTGCTTATCATAAACAAAACTAGAACTAGCTGTATGTTTGTGTTCAAAATGTATTTCGGAGCATTAACTAAGCTGAAAACAAAGCATTTACTATGTTGCATACCTGAACTAAAGTTTGTCCTTCAGCTCGTGAGCTCCTCACCAAATGATTACCAGTGATTCCAGTAATTGAACACTGCTGTCTATTTTCTGACTTGCCCAAGTTCTGGCTGTTATGGAAACTGCTTACTTCCTGGTAACCACTGTCAGAATAAGAATTCATTTGTGTTGAACTTCTGGAGTTACCCACTGACCCTGCAGATATGAAATCAATATGAGTATAAACTATTACACAATTCTGACACAATCAATAAAGAAATAATATTCCAGTACTTAAAAAATGAGTACAACAGACCCTCACTTTCATGGAGAGACGTCTGTTCTGGCGAGTAGAGGTTCCCTTGTTCTGGCTCTGGTCTAATCTGATAAGTATTGATATGGACACTGTCGGACACTCTGGATTTGCTTACATCTGTGGTTGGTACATCTGAAAGTAGAGTTTAATTACTTAAAGCTAATGTTGCTTATATAACACCTAATTCTTTTCTATTTGTTATTGTTTTATACATTACCTGTTATAAAAAACTTAGATGCGATATAACAGAAGGCATACAGTTCCACTGGCATTTAAGTACCAACTAATCATACACAATTTAGCTGAACCTTACATGTTTGAGGCTCTTTGATCTAGTTATATGTATAATTCTTAATATATAAGAATGAATGAATCCTAGTAAGACCCTGGCCTAAATGACAGCTTGTTACAATGAGTTCCACAGGCTAATTATTCATTGTGTTTAAAATCAATAAAAGTTGTTGTTCAGGGTTTTTCTTTTCTCTCCCCCCCCCCTTTTAAAATACTTTAGCAGGATTCATTCAAAGAAATGTTGAATATTTTTAAAAGGACACAGAGTTCTGGACCAATAAAAACCTTCATGCTTCAGAACATGAACTAATCTCTGTGAGGATTAATTTGAAATTCCCCATATAGGCATGTTATTCTACGCTTGAGGGAAATTGGGTTTTAAAACACTTTCCTCTGAAGTATATACTACAAACACTATTAGAGACTAGATATCTGACTAAACAGACAACTGTTGAGGTTTGACATGCAATGTCTACATTTTATAAAAGGTATTTTAAAATAAATGTTCTCATTGCTTAAAAATTCTTCATTCTAATAAAAGGAACCACGAAGAGTCATCTCTCTTAACAAGTATCAAAGGAAATTTTGTTTCATATGATTATGTGATAATAGATTCAGAATGTGATTTTTGGGAATCAATACTGGTTTATCTTCCAAGAATTTTTCAGAAAAATTGAAAATAAAAGTGATTAAAGTCACTATGATCAGGTGACTCTTTCTAGAAATGTGGGTTCACATACAGTAGAATTCTATCCAATGTAACAGAACAAAGGCGAGGTAGTGCAATTTTCACTTTTAAAAAGAAATATAGTAGGTTATGTTTTCAAAGAATACCAATTTAAATCTTGACGATAAAAGTCTAACATCTGCTGTTACCTGTCTTGGAACTTGGCCTCTCAGTTCACCCTCAAATCTTTAAGAGACAAGGATATTTCAAACATTTACTGTAATGGCATACATCACAAAATAACATACTGGTCATAAAATATTAAAGGTTTATGTGGTGAAATAAAATTGTTAACTTTCCTCTGTAATGTAGACTGCTATAGCTATTTTGAAGATTGTTCATTGGGTTAAATCAAACATGACATAGGACTGGTCTACAGTGGCAGTGGCAGTCAATATGGAAGCTATGTTGACATACTGCGGCGTTTTCATGGTATTGCACTGATGGACACAGTTGACACAGTTTTACTTTTTTTGAGGAGGTTGAATAATAGTTTTTACTGGAGAACCCATCTCCCATTGATTGAACGGGTCTACATGACCCTCTCAACTGACCCCACTGAAGAACCTGCAGTGTAGACATACTCTTAGGTCCTGTTCCTGAACTACATGAAATACAGTATAAAAGGGGCACTGATTTATTAAAGATACCAGCCTGAAAAAGGAATATTAAACCATCCAGCAGTCTTTATCTCTCTAATAAGAAATTAAAAATAAAAAACCCCAAAAAACTCATGGCATTTTGAAACAATATGAGTTATCTCTAGTATCCTATACAGGATCCTCCCCAAGAAAACAGGCTCAAAACCAAAAGACTCTGACTGACTAGGTGAATAATGGCTACTATATTTCAAATGCCATTACATTTTTTAAAACTAGTTAGTTTGTTCAGTACTTCAGTAATCTTTTTTCCTCTTACTTCTGGTATCCTAAGTCATAACTCTGAAGACTGCCTCTGAAAAGGACACCTTAACATTCCATGAATGTCCTGAAAATACATCCAGATTTTTACAAATGCCTTGTAAGGCTACAGGTTATTAGGAAGTAGGTAGGTGATATTTGATCTTTGTTTTTAAAAATGGCAGACATGTATTTTGACATGCTCTTTCATCACTTTATTTTGATTCATGCTGTAGTTTGTTAAAAAAGTATAAACTTTAAATAAAAACATGAAACTCTTAATACTGGTATTACTACAAAAGCTGCACACTTATGTGGCCTTTCCTTCCTAGATTCTTGATATGGAAGGACCTGACCAATTTGGTGTTATGTATGAAGCAATACTACTGTTTCTGTGCCATTATCAGACTGTCTACTTTATTGAAGAATGCTTTTGTGAAAGGTATTTCCATGAGGATTGCTAAAAAGCCAATGAAAATACATGATTAATCACTGTGGGGAATATTCATGTTAATTTTGCCAAATGCAGCAGTGTATATCTTCCCTCTTCACATTTAGCATGAGGTCACAATTTGTTATTTTACTATTAAATATTTATATTGCAGTAGCAATTCAAGGATTCAAGCCCCCTATATGAGTGCTGGACAAACACCGGAAGTAGAGGTTTCTTGACCTGAAGAGCTTACAATTTAAGATGAGAAAGCAAGGGTTACAGTTCTATATATACACATACATACGGATTAAAGACTGAGGAAAATATGCACATTTGCTCTTCAACTGAGCAATTTATTGATTTCTTATAGGTGTCATATCAGAAGTGGATCTTGAAACAAGAGCTGGAAGGGAAGAAAATAGTGGTAGTAGAGGTAAGTACAGGGAGATCTCTCTTTTGTAAAAATATGCAGAAGATGGCACAAAGTGGAATGTTGGTGCCCATGCATATGTAGCTGACAAATGGGCAGACAAGGCTGGAATCATGTAGGTGGAACTCAAAAGGAAGTGGTGGAAGTATGTTTTTAAAAGCAATATAAGTGGTAGAGAAGAATTTGAAGGGTCTTGAAGGAAATTGCACTTAATGTGATGAATCAGGATAAGTCAGTAGAGGAATTCAGTGGAACAAGTGATGTCAAAGCAATGGATAAAGAAGACTGTCTTAGTAGCTGTGTTCTGAATAATTTGAAGGGGCCAATATGAGTCTCAGGGAGGCTGGAAAGGCAGCAGGTAGAATAATCATGATAGGAAATAAGGGCTCAGATGAATGTTTTGGCTGGCTACATAGAAAGAATACTGGGGGGTAGGGAGGGAAGTTTTGAATATAGCCAAAAATTTTGGATGTGCAGGAAAATTGAAGGTGACCCCTAATTTATGGTCTTGGATACAGGGATAAAGTTGATGTATGTTCAACAGCAACAGAAAATGGAGGAAAGAGTGGGGTTTGGAGGAAAGATTAAATATTCTGTTTTGGTCATGTTAACATTGATGGCAAAACAATTGTGCAGTAGGATGTAGAGAAACAGAAATGTCAGTTATCAGTGGAGAAATGATAGCTAAAACATGGCTACATGAGATCATCCAGCAGATAGAACCCTGAGAAGCAAAGGGCAGATAAGAGTTTTAAGCACGAAATACCTAGGTAAGAGGCTAGGATTGTGGACAGGGTATTCATAATCTAGATTTTGGCAATAGTATAGCAGAACTACAGGAGAGAACAAGTTTATAACTGAAAAAGTCTTGTGGTCAAAGGATTTTCTTTAAGAGGCTTCCAGTGGCACTAGAGCATTGATAAAAAGTAAATCTTGGGAGTAAGCCAAAGTTTTGGGCTGAAGACTGAGATGGGGGAGAAGAGAAAGGGGTCCTAGAATATTTTAATTTACTTTAAAAAAATCAATTCTACATAATAGCTAAAGGCAACAAAACCTCTCTTAAATCTTGGTAAGGGATTAACTAGGTATGTTGAGCTGGTGGCACTCAGCATGAAAAACCGATAAATTATGAAAGCAACTGCAAAGGACAGCTCTACAAACACAGGCACAGTTTATTTGTGCTTCAACTTATCAAGCAAAAAGAAAACTGTTCAGTTTTACCAGTGAACTGAGCTACACAAAATATCAAATGCCTCAATAACTGTGTAAGCAACCATAACAGAACATCCCCATTAAAAAACTGTACTCCCTAATTTGCCTCTATGACCAGGAGCTGTTTAAATACCTTTCAAATTATAAACAGAAAACAATTAATATTTTCCACTACCTCCTTACAAATTTATGGGACAGGTTAGTCAATCAACACAATTTCTTGATGGAAGTACATTTTAGGTCAGAACCATTTGGGTTATTATGACATTCGAATCAATTCACTGTAGCAACTATTATGACAATGTTGTAACGTAGAATTGACATGAAGTGCTATTACATCTAATCATTTCAACACGGGTGTTGCACAGAATATAGTATAATATATGGATGTTGAAATATCTCTCTTCTACAGTTCTTTCAGCATTGTCTGGATGACTGATTCTGAGAGATCAATAATATTAACAATCTTAAATAACGAACTTGCATGGATGGAAAGCTACATTTAAATTATTGTACATTTGTCTCTAACAAATACTTCAATCTTTGATTTTACTTCCTTTTTGTCTCAGAACAATACAAGGATCTGCTATTGCTATAATGTCAATTGACTGTACTAAATCAATTTTACTATTCAAGGAGACACAGAGGAAGAATGAAGAAGGGAATCTAACCAGCCTGTGCAGTGATACACAGGCATTAGTATGATGGGGATCAGAATAAAAATTTAAGGGTGGTCTATCCTGTTGGTGGCAGTCAACAGGAATACGCAAGCTACATAACGTAGCTTACATATCTCTATTGACATACTTAAGTTGATGTATCATGCATCGATTTTTGATGCTCCCTTTTGCCTTTCAAGGAAGTGGACTAATTAACAACCAGAGAACACTCTCCCATCAACTGAGCGGGTCCACCCAGATCCTTAAGGCTTTGAGAGGAGTTCTGGGTTTTGGCAGACATGCACAATAAAATGGTTTGCTCCCTCCTAGCTTTTTGTGTTACCATAAATCATGAGAAACAAATCCCCCAATAACTTTTTATAGATGGTTCCTGATCTAATATTCTATTTATGAGCATCTGCAAATAACATACATCATATTATATCTTTGTTATAAATTCTATACAGTTCTACTGGTGCATAAAGAGCTTTCATTTAAATTCACAACTTATCACTATGTCTTGATGTCTTTCTCTGTTGCAAATTACTAACTGCAGAGGAAAAAAGAAAAAAAATGATTTAAGGTTGTGCTCTCATTTATCTTTAACTTCAGGGTTTTTTTTAGGTCTCAGTGCTGACAAGTCTTCAAAATAAAGCTCAACACCAAAAATATAAATAAGTATAGTCTACCGTAGTGCTATTATTGCTTCAATTTAAAGATAAATAAGAGATGTTAAATAAGATTTTACATCAATTTACATTATAAGTAAATGATTCAATTTGTTGTAATTTTTTTTTTCATGTTATTGAAGCTCAGCAATTATTCTAGATGATTCCTGTTGAACACACACTGTAATGGGCACAATATAGAAGGATGTGGGGAGCATCCTTTTGAGTCCTGGACTGCAGGGAGATTTTAAATTGGGCGTAAGATTAGGGGAGTACCATGCTTTCAGCTGAAGCACTGTATTCCTAGGCTCCTGCACATTGCATAGAAGTAAGGATCACTGCCATTACTGCTTTGGATACACCACTTTGATAATTGCAATCTTCACTTGGGGACACAGAGGGAGAGAATAATTGTGAAAGAGGGAGAGAAATATGCAAATGAAAGGAGATTTGAGAGATGAGAAATAGAAAAAGACATGGAAGACAAGTTAGGGCAGAAGAAGCTAAGTGGAAGTCATGGAGATAAGCCATAATTGTGAAGAAATAGGCTAGAGGAGAAAATTCAGGAGGAGAAGAGATGACAAAGCATGTACAGGTGTCTGTGTGGAACACAAAGGAGGAGAGGAGGACAGGAAAAGGAAGAGCAAAACCTGTCAAGTGACATCTCCTTTTTTGATCATAAACAGCCACTGGAATGTTAGATAATTTTTTACCTCATTTTGATTGTTTAACAACAGAAAACATAAAAGGGAATAAAAGAAAGAAAACAGTTTCTGATTACTTTAAAATGCTTTCAGATATTCTACAGCAGAACCTTTGAATCTTCCTCCATATAAGCTTCCTCTAAATTCAGCTTTTTTACTTATCTCCCTCACTTTAAATTAGGGAAGATATAGACAAATGTTAATATAAACTCATACCCAACTTCTTTCTTGTCAGACCACAGAAGACATTAAAATTTGGATTCTAATGTACTGAGTGTTACAAGGTTAAAAACATACTTGCTCTCCCGTAGAAAGTACTCTAAAAATGTGCATTAGCATTTCTCTCTTCCATAAAAGTTGTTTAAAAAAACCCAAACCAAAACCTAGGCTGTAGAAAGTATCACTAAGCTTTATTTTCTTGTTTGTTTGTTTTTAATAGAATACACCTTCCATATATCACCTAGTCAGAAAACAGATCACCAGGACTGCAGTTTAAATTAGTGCTTCCCAACCTTTTTGGCTCAAGGACCACAGATATTTTTACAACCCCTAAGGACCAACAGTCTCTGTCAGAAGCCCTCCCAACTCTTTGCAGCCAGACAGGAGTTCAGTGAGAAAGCTGCCTCCTTACTGATCTCCAGTCCCCCTGACGGCAGTAGAGAAATCACATGTGTCTGGTAGCCACGCGTGCTCCACCTGTATCCCTAAGGCAGTGGCTCCCTTCAGCAGCTAGGGGGCTGGGAGATCAGTACTCCCCTCCCTCTGGCTTCAGCAGGAACCCCAGTCCCTATGGACCCAAGTAGAATGCTTTGCCATGCTCACTGCTATAGCTAAGGGGATGGGAGTGCTGATTTCCCATCGCCTGGGCTCAAGCAAGGAGACTGCACTGGTTTTGTAACCCTGAAGTAATGTGCTGCACCTGGGTCCTTAGACAGCAGTTTCCTTCTACAGACAGTGGGAGAGAAGCAGTGGGCCACTCTGAAAGACCCCACGGGCAGGGCCATCCCTGGGCAGGGTGGGACCCAGGGCCAATTGGTCTGTGGTCCCTCATCCCCCCCCTCCCACACACACACACTGGGAGTGGGCTGGGGGCAAGTCTACATTTGTGCAGCTCCTCCACTCCCCGCACAGGGCAGGAGGGGATCTCAGCTCCATCCTCTCATGTGTCCCAAGGAGGAGTGGACCTGGAGAGGCCAGGCTCGCAGGCCCTGCTGAGGGGCTGCAGGGATGCAAGGGGCCAGCCTGCACCAGGGCTGGATCAGCGCCCCGGCATTGGAGGGGAGCCTGTTCAGCACTGAGGGGGGGGACCGGGGACAGAAGCCACCCCCGCTGTGCTGCCAGCCCACCCCTCCCTGGCTGGCTGGTCCGCTACAGGAGGCGGAACGGGCTGGCATGTGGCTAAGGCTCTGCAGGGTTGGAACATTGCACAAGCAGTGCAGGGAGGGTGGCCTCTGGCCCCGGCTCCCCCTTAGCGCTGAATGAGCCCCTGAAGCAGTGCAGGGGGCAGTGGGGGGCCCGGGGCAGTTGCCCCCTAACACCACCACCCCACCCCCCAAGGATGGTCCTGCCCACAGGACACAGGTTGGTAACCACTGGTTTAAATTAATGACTGTTGTGTATATACTGAGATCTTAAACCTAATTTACAAATGGAAAAAAAGGCGGAAGAGACCACAATCTTAATTCAGAGTTGAGAGGTAGGTACTATGGGAAAAAAGTCAACCCCCACTTTGTTCATCTTATGACTTGCTTATTAGCAGTCAACCTGAGAAAGGGAAAAACCAAAAAGGAAGTCTGAAGGTCTCATAATTAAGTATAGACCAAAAGGAAGGGAAAAGTTCACCCTAGTCACTTCATAAGAAGTGATATTCTGTGATGTCTCAATGCCTGGGTTCACTTTCTTTAGAAGACCAGAGAGGCAAAACCATTGCAATAATCTTAGACAGTTACTTAAAACCCTCCCTAATCTTTATGCATAGGAAAAAAAATTAGAAACCAACATGTGTTCTTTATATATATTCTCTTAAATGACCTTGTGATAGGAAACTTTTTTTTAAACTCATTTTCTAGTTATGTCCCACTGGTAAATTGTTTCCTGAAAATGCATCTCATTAAGGAAAAACAAACCAAAATCAATTTACCTTTAAAGTACAAAATAAAATCTTGATTCCACACTTCTGGCATTACAACTGTCACCACGGTGATTTTAATGTCACATACACAAGACTGAGTTTATTTCAAAGAAGATTAGAAAAACAAGGAAACATTCAATTATTACTATTTTTACAGACAAAATTAAGCATATTTAATCAAAGTCTAGACACTTTTACTGTAAATATGCTGAAATAATTTTAGGGTTCAAGATGGGTACTGTAAGTCACTTTTAGCCAACTGAATTATTTTCTCACCAATTACATTTAAACAAATGTGGACTACAGCCACAACATATTACAAGATGTTGGGAGGAAAGCAGACTAAACCCAAAGGATCTACAATGGCAATAATTATAAATTAGCCTGTGAATGAGGAAGTTCTGTGTAGTATTTTTTATGAATATCATATGCATCTCATATTACTTGTGTGATATTATACTACTTAAATGCAGTGTTAAAATGAAGGAGGTTAAAAGGGAGAAACCAAGAGGAAATGATACAATAGTATAGATAAGGCACTATGATAAAGTGTATCAAGAATCCTTTGGGAAAGAATAAGGAAAATATTAGTTGGGGGAATACCCTGTGCTGGCTTCAGCTAGTCTGTTGAGTTGTATTTTTCCCAGACCAAAAACCCAGCATCAAAAGGTACACTACAACTTTAAAAATACTGGTCTTAAGAAGAAGGGGAAGGAGGGTGCCTAGGGCATATCAGTGAGAACTGACAGGCAAGCAAGGAGAAACAAAGAATATCTTGCAAGCAAGACAAATGGTTTCTCCCAATACAGAAATGGAGGTACCGGTAATTGCACTAGAGTATACCAAAGTGGAGGGGGGTGGGGATGGGGACATGACCTCATCGAGTAGGAACTACCTCTTCAATGATACATTATTGAGCTTGATGGAGGAATTATTGAATGGAATTTTATTGGCTGCTTTATGCAGGTCAGATTAGATCATTCTGATCTATAATCTTCTGTTTTTAAAATTCATGAAGATCCCCAACCACTTTCACTGTCTGAGTTTGATAAGAAGTAGAACCATGGGATTAATCTTCCTTGTTTTAGGAAGAGAACCTCCCAAGTGCACTGAAATAAGTGAATAGAAAAAGATTGTTTTGACAAGTTTGCCTTTGCCTAAGCAGGAAAGCACTGCAAAAAGAAAAATAATCTTCCAACTTAAACAGCACAGTATAATTGTCACAGACGTTATCAGCAATGAAGAGAAAAATCTCTACACATAATGGAATAACTGCGGACAAGACCCAACGTACTAAAAGCTTCTCTTATGATTTCATTTTTAGCTCAAGAACATTCAAAGGCACAAGAAACTACCATACAAATAATATCCTAAATACCCTCTATTATAAATCAGAATATGCTTTACAAAAGTAACAGGTAACATATATGTGTATATTTACATATAAGCAAAAGTATATAATAAAAACTACTTTGCACAAGATGCTTTCAACAGATAGCAGAAATATGATGTATCAAGGCTAAGTTTCAGTTCACTTTAGAACACAGTAAAATATGAGAGAATGTTAGGAAAATAAATTACTTTTTTAAAATGGGAGAAGAAAAGTTTACATAGGAAAAGACTGTACCTGCTGATCTCCAAGGAAACGACTTCTCAGTAGAGCTACAGCAAAGGAAAAAAAAAAGTTATATTTATTTCCTTTGTCACAAAAATTAAAAAGGGGGTTATTCTGGATTTATAAACTAATAACTTTTTCTTAATATGAAACTACCCAAAAACAAGCAAAGAATAACCCGCCCCCCCCCCCAATGTTTCGCAAGTAAATATTACTAATATAGTGCTCTGTATTTTGAGCAATTTGACCTTCAGAATCATTTTGAGTTATACTGTACTCTATTAATCATGGGAAATGTCCGTAATTTACGGTATTGTAAGTCACAAAGTGACATTAAACCTATCTGCAATAGGATTGATAAGTGAACAACTTTTGATGTACATTGCATACCTGAGGTGTGACAACATCAATGAAGTGCTGTAAAACATTTTGCAACGTTCTATATGAAGGACACTATATAGATATAAATTATAGCTAATGAAGACTTACGAGAATTTTAGCAGATGTATTCTATGTAACTTATTTTCCAAAGCAGTATTTTTTATATATCTAGCATATTATGACGGATGAAAAGTAAAAAACTGGATACATAATCGAATATGCATATTTTTGAAGATCAAGACAGAACAATTTTAGATGCTCAAGGATCTATATAACTTGTGCAATAGTCTCACTATATCAATAAAGCCCTGTATAGTACAACTGTAGCTCTATACAGGGCTTTACCCTTCACTCTGTCAATTTATTTATGACCATTTAAATTCTTCCCTTCCCCCTCATGAATATTTTCAGGTTTCAAAATATATTTCTGTACTACCGCATTTGCAAATGGATCAGAAATTCAAATTTGCACATTTGTGTATGTCATAAGAAGAATTTATGAAAAAAAATATTTCCACACACTAGGTACAAACTTTTAAACACACAATCAATGCACATCATAGATTTAACAGAGCACTGCAAATATTCCAAACATAAGGGTATTTTGAAGACAAAAATGGGCTCTCCCTAACATTGGTTTTCTATAATATTCTTTAAAACAACAACAACAAACAACAAAAAACAAACAAGAACAAACCCAAGGAAATTGGAAAGCTGATCAGAATATTTCTGTTATATCAGCTACTTTCTAAATTGGTTCTTTTTTTTTTCCTTTACTACTCATCACCTCTGCCACATCACACAACAAAATCTTAGGAACTCAGTTTGACTCAGAAAAGCTAGTTGGTTGCGATCTTGCAAAGTAACTGTGTATACAAGACCTTTGTTGGGCCTCTTGTAAAGAAAGATTGCCATTCATGTTCAACTGTGCCATGTTCTGTGATACAAATGGAACTCTAATTAGAACCAAGTTTAACCAAAAACCAGCAAATCCAAGTCTGAAGAATAAAAGCTATTCCAGGCATAATTAGTATCTGCTTTTTTGACTACTAGTCCCCTCAGTCTACAATAAGTAATTTTTTACTTCTTGCAGGTATATCCCAGCCAATGCTTTTAGTATTGCTTTTAGTATTTTACAAAACATAAAAAAAATTGCATTAAGCTGAAATTTACCATCTAAAATTACAGCTAAAGAGCTATCAAGGAAGGAAGATTGCCAAGTATTCTGTTCAGTCATCTGATGGTACAATCGTCTTTCACACTATACCATTTTTTCTTTAATGGCTGAAGAAAGAAATGTTCCAACATAGTTTGCTGCAAGTCTGGGTTTCTGAGTTCTTGTAGACATTTCATGTTGCCTGAAAGGCAGCATTATGCCAGAATAAAATTAGGATCAAAAGGATTCATATACCTGAATTTACACCTGACAATCTGTCATTTTATACTGCCACTTGCGGCATGCACTTAACTATCACAAAGGGTGAATGTACTGCTGTTCTCACAAACATCTTCCCCTACTTGCACTTTCTACCTCTTCCTTAATCCCAAATCATTTCTCTAAAGCCCCCTTACTCTAACAATGTGAACAAAGTACACTGCCATGTCATGTAAAAAATAATTATCCTGAACAGTTTTTACAAAGTCAAAGAACTTATTCCTTTCACTTTAAATAAAAATTAAGGATATTTCAATTTTGAATATGAACTATGGATCATACACAAGTTCAGAGAACTTCTCGTGTGAACTTCGTGTTTATAAATCAGCAAAGTAAACTGTAGTCAAATCTGCTGGCTTTTAGCCTGCACACTTAAATTTACTGCTGAATTTGAGTGCAAACATTACAAATAATTTTCAATGTACTAAAAACAAAACAAAAAATCCACATTAAACTGTGATTGACTTCAGACTGATACACTTGTGTGAACAGATTTGCATTATCCAGGACTGAATGCTGTAATCTAGTCTTTTTACATGCATCTGCTCTGTACTGTACACACTCACTTGAATTTATTGAGTTCTGTATCATTCATTGTCCTCAGCCTACACTCCAGCACTTGACTCCATCAAAATTCTAAGAAATATAAAGAAGTTATTCAGTATGATAGACATTGTGGGTATCAGTATCATAATCCTAGTATTTCCCTAAACATCAGAACACATTCCATCTTTTAGGATCTCTAGTGTTCCTACTAGAAACTAAGCAGCTTAGCCCGATTTATTGAGATGGCACAGATCATACTGTGGTGATGGTGAAAAAAGCTTAATATAGAAAGCTGGGCCTTTTATATAACAAATTTGTGCAAGTGATTGCCCCCACCCCCTGTGGTGAGTACCTAGACAACTGGGTTCCCTGGATCTGCAGGATTTATCAGTGTCTAAGAATTTATCTACATGTAAAACTGCAAAGTGCCACTGAACAACTGAATGCTTCAGAGAAAAGACTACTTGTGCTGATGAAAGGCGTTCTCCCCTCGGCATAAGTACTCCACCTCCATGAGAGGCAATAGTTAGGATGCTAGGTTAATGGGAGAATTCTCAAAAAGAATTCCTACAAAGAGGTTTTATACTTAAACATAATATGTTGTTTATGGAGCAACATGAAAAAACAGAGGTGTCATGCATCAGCCATTTGTCATGCATTTTGATGGCTTGTTGCATATTGCGAAAACTTTAAGATAGAGAGGTATGGTTACTGGTGATGATGCACGAACCAGGAAGAAAGAAGAATTACTTTACAGTAACTGTGGTTCTTCAAAATGTGGTGGTCGGAGTGGATCCCACTGGAGGTATACATACACCTCCTGAGCGAGACTCTTTTTTTTTTTTTTTTTTTGAGCACACTGTGCTGACATGATGGTCTTAAGAAAAAACATCTTGATGGTGAGGTGGCAGAAGACTCTGATAGTGATTTGAAAGGAAGCTCCATAAGCAGTAGGGGGACAGTGCTGAGGTCCCATGTGAGATTTGAAGCTCTCACTGGACGTGTCAGGAACAATGATGGAGTTGGTCATGTCTAGTGGTCGGAGCTGTAGCAGTCAGGTCTAATGGCTGGAGCCAGAATCAGGGTTCCAGGATGGGATTAGAGCAGGGCTAGGAGCTGGGCAGCTGGAAGCGGAGGGCTGGAGCAGGACAAGAAGCAAGGTTGGAGCAGGCTATGGCTTGGAGAGTCTTGCCCCTATCAGGCAGCAGGAGTGAGCTCAAGCCCTGGCGTGACATTGAGCAGACAGGTTTATATACTTGGTCTAGGAATCACAAGAGGAGTTCCTGGCTTGTGGACTGGTAGTACAGGTGTGACTGATCAGCTTACAGGAGGGTAAGGATGGAGAAGGCTCTTGAGGAACCTTGACAATATAAGTATGAGAAGACAAAATGACTATAACAGATCATGGCACTATAACATTGCTACCAGTTGGACTTTTGGAGAGCTAAATGCCACTCCTGCCTGTTTCAGAAGGAGTATGGAGTCCAGAATCTGGAGGTAGGATTTCTACTGAATTCACATTATTTTGGGCTGCCCATATGGAGAATCTTACCCATTTTGAGAAGTCTTCCTGTTGAAAGGTTGGCTTTCTAAAGGAATCTCCTGAAGCTGTTAATGACAGTGTGACTGGGTGCAGTATTTGACCATGGTTTTGAGATATTAGATCTGGACAGATAGAAGGGGTACTGAGGCTGGCTGGACATCTGTGAAAGATCCAGCAGCCAAAACTGCCATGGATAGGAAGTAGCTATAATGATGACCATAGCTTCATCCTATTTGAATATCATCCTGGGGATTGACAGGGAGCCATAATGAGTCCCTGAGACCACAGGAAAGAAAGATATCTGCAAGGGACCCTTGGCTCACACACCCTCTGGAGCAGAAGTTACTGCACTTCATGTGGTCCACAGAAGTGAACAGATCTGTGGCGGGGATCCCCATCTACCAGAATATCAGATCTAGGGCTGATTCCCTCAGTGATCACTGTGGCTGGTTCCTATGTTCCTACTAGATAGATGGCAATATAATGTGGAAAAGCCTAAATATGCCAAGATATAAGGGCACAGCTGGAGTCACATAAGAGAAATCCATTATGTCTCACCTATACCCCAATGCAGTTCAAGTCTTCATCAGTGCTGTAGTTACGACCAAAGGGGTCACTTCCAGAATTGAGCCCGATACTGGCGGAGTCTGCTACACTGCTGCCTGCTCTTTTTCACCAGTTCATCAGCCACGCATACTTGGCTGGCTAGTATTCTGCAATCTTCCTGTGACTTTTTCTGAGAGAAGGCTGAGTTCCTTCTCGAACTCCCACTCCAGTGATAAAAGAGGCTCCATTCTGGCACTCTGTTTCAATATCTGAAGTGTTGATTTCAATGTCAGGACTATTGATGGCAATGATGTAGGCAGTACTGGTGCCAATTTCCATATCAATGCTGCATCTTGTCTCAGCGCCATTTTCTCTCTGAAGATGTCTTCAGAATCACATGCCTGGATCATGCTAGATAATGGGGACTGAATGATGGTGGTCTCTGAGCTCAGTTTTTGTGGCTCTGATGCCACCCTTTTGGATTTCTTTAGAATGGGCCAGGGGGTCAGTCTTGCACCTCCCAATTCCTGAGTCCTTGCAGAGAAGGATAGGCAAAACAAGCATCTACTTGGGTCAGAGGATTCAGCTGTGCCCTCTTTCACAAATATTAGTTCACAGAACTGAGACCTTTAAAAGCCTGATGGTTTAGAGCCCACCATTTCAAAGCGCTTTTATGGGTGAGTCTGAGTACAGTTGTTTGATCCAGCAAACACTAGAACAGATTAAGATGTTTAAATTAAAGGAATAAAGATTGCTCCAGAGATTCTCAGAGAAGTAGGAGAGTTTAGCCTGAGCTAGGGTTTAGCAGGTCAAACATCAGCTAGGTTTCATTTTGTGGCCATGAGGTAAGAGGGAATTGAGAGAGGGTCACAAGCACCCTGCCTCTATGACCTCTTTTAGGAGCACAAGAACAGAGCCTCAGACACTCATACACAAAAAAAATCTAATTTTGTGAGCATAAGGTACATACACACCTGTAATGACACATACTTGAACGCCACTTTTATTTTTTAGATCCAAAGTTGAATTTGTAGGGCTGTCAATTTGGAAAAAGTGCATCTTGTAAATAGCACAACTTTACTTGGGAGTCATTGAAATACAGCAATCATGAAACCTCCAATCCCACTCAAGTAGAACTGAACTTCAAGACAAAGCTGACTGATCAGTACTAGGTAGCAAAAGTCATCTAAAGTGCCTCCCCCCCACCCTTTTTTTGTAGCTACAAACTTTATCCAGTGGACAATGGCAAAAAACACAAGTCTTTTTTTTTTTTTTTAAAGTGTTACTTGAAAATTTCTCAATGTATAAATTTCTCCTGTTGCTATTATCATGTGCCATCTAAATACCTAAATTGCCATCTAAATTAAACTCTTGCTTCTGCACAAACTTACAACACCCACAATGTTTTAAGATTATTTCTTGGCACATATTTCATGATGAAAGCAATGATTTTTATATGCTTCAAAGAACATTATCTGAGAGAAAATGGCAAATATTGTGGTATTCAGACAGTACTGGCTATCACATTACAGAGTAATTATATGCACTTACGGTGTAAAGAAGTGGGAGAGCAAGTTCAGAAGTGGAAATAATTAAATGCACAATTTTCTGCATATTATTCTAGAATGTTGAATCTTCAAAAATTAAAATATACCATTTTGTTGAAACTTCATAGTGCAAAACTTTCTCTTTAGCCGATTGTATTTAGTTCATATCTTTCTAAGGCTTTTATCATTGGGACATGTCTTTGCTATGTCAGATGCTACTCAATGGCAAATGGTTTATTAAGGTGGACTTGGGATTGTTGCCTATACAGGGTTACTGTCAGTTGGAATTTGATATGTGCCTGTTGAAAATATATCACTTCATCTGTCCTTTAGTTTTCATGTTAAACATCCATGGCAAGAATACATTGTCAGATATTATAGCATGATGGAGCTTTTTTATGCCTTTAATTTCTTGATGTAGAGCATCTCCCAGTAGAATGGCACATATTCACCTCTAGATACTGTTACAAGAGACTTGGACTTCACATGACTCACAGCCATCTTGTGTATGTTCTCAGCATAGCCCACATCCATCTTGCATGCTCAGTTACCATAAGCTAAAAACAAAAACTATGCAGTCACAATATTTGGCCATGGCTTAGGCAGATCAAAATACATCAACAGCATCTGCAGTTGAAATAACAAGGATAGCTACAATAAAATCACAGATTCATAGGAATAGAAGGAAGTATGGACAAGCTAACCTTGAGTTTTTCCAAGTTTCTCACTGGATGTTTCTGATTTTCTTGTTAAAAGTTGCTTTTGCTGCTAAGTAGAAATTATGAGGTTTTGCTGTTGTCAGGGGAATTGTTTTAGTCCAGTGGGGTTATGATTGGTTAGAATTATTGTATACTGAAGCTTTGAGTAAAAAAGCAGGTTTCTTACCTGCAACAGATGTTCTTCGAGAGGTGTGCTCATGCCCATCAGGTGTGTGCAAGCCGCATGCATGACCGTCGGAAGCTTTTCCTCAGCGGTACCTGTCAGCACAGGTGCCCCCTGGAGTGGCGCCTCCATGCCGCCGCATAAGTACCCCAGCCGACCCGACAACCCTCCAGTTCCTTCTTGCCCAGGGTTCCAACAAGAGGGGTTGGGTGGGTGGATATTGGAATGGGCATGAGCACACCTCTCGAAGAACATCTGTTACAGGTAAGAAACTTGCTTTTCTTCTTCGAGGGTGCTCATGCCAATTCCAATTCTGGTGGATTACAAGCTAGCTTAAGGATGGTGGGGGTCGGAGTCCCTTGTAACAGTGTTGAGGACCGCCCTTCCTATGGCCTTATGGTCCCTACTTTGACGGTTGATCGCATAGTGTGCTGTGAAGGTGTGGATTGATGACCAGATTTGATCTGCAGATTTCTATGGCCGGGACATGAGCTAGGAAAGCAATGGAGGAGGCCTGTGCCTGTGATGAGTGGGCCTTACACGCCAGGACTGGGCGCTTTGCCAGGTTGTAGCATGCCTTAATACACAAGGAAATCTACGAGGAGATCCTCTGAGAGGTTACCAGTTCCCCTCTCATTCTTTTTGCTAAGGCCACAAAAAGCTGGTTGGTTTTCCTAAAGGATTTTGTTCTATTGATGTAGAACGCTAGTGCCATGAGAACGTTTAATGTGTGTAGGGCCCTTTCACTCTCACTGGAAAGGGGTTTAGGGTAGAACATGGGCAGGAATATCTCCTGGTTGCAGTGGAAACTAGAAACCACCTTGGGGAGGAAAGAGGGGTGAGAGTGGAGCTGTACTTTATCCTTATGAAACCCCGTGTATGGTGGTTCCGATGTTAGTGCTTTTAGCTCTGACACCCTTCACGCTGAGGTGATTGCCACTAGGAAAGCGTCCTTCCATGATAAATACAGTAAAGAGCAGGACCCCATGGGTTCAAATTACTTTTGAGAGCATCAAGTTCAGGTCTCATGGTGGCACTGGATGGCACACTGTAGGGTAGAGTCTTTCTAGGCCTTTGATGAATCATTATATTAACGGGTGTGTAAAAACTGACCTACCCTCCTTCACGCCATGAAATGCTAAGATGGCCGCTATGTGTACTTTAATCGATGCCAGAGCCAGGCTGGATTGTTTCAAATGGAGGAGATAGTCCAGAATTAGTGGGATAGCTGCATCCTCCGGAGAGGCCCCTTTCCCTTTCGCCCAGTCTGAGAAGTGAGTCCATTTGGCAGCATATGCTTTTCTTGTGGATGGCTTCCTGCTTTCTAAGAGTACCTTTCTAACCTGGCTCGAGCACTCCCTCTCTCTTTTGCTCAGCCACATATTCTCTATGCTGTCAAGTGCAGAGATTCCAGGTTGGGGTGATGCGGTTACCCATGGGCCTGAGAGATCAGGTCTGGCTGAAGGGGCAGCGGGATTGGGGGGCTTGTTGACATTTGTAACATCATCGGGAACCAGTGTTGCCTGGGCCATGCGGGGGCGATGAGTATGACTGATGCTTTGTGTCTCTCTACTTTCAGGAAAACCTTGTGAATGAGTGGAAAGGGGGGAAAGGCGTAAAGTAGCCCCGATCCCAGTCCAGAAAGAATGCGTCAGAGAGAGTCCGTGCCGTGGCCTTGGTAGGAGCAGACTTAAGGGCATTTCCTGTTCTTTCTGGTGGCAAACAGGTATACTCGGGGAAAGCCCCACCTCCGGAAAATGTCCTAGAGGACATCTGCCCTGATAGACCATTCGTGGCCTGCGAATGCCCGACTGAGGCGATCTGCTGGAATGTTCTAAGAGCCTGGGAGGTACGAGGCCTCTAGATGTATGGAATAGACTATACATTCCTCCCAGTTTCACTGACTCCCTGAATAGGGGGGAAGACCGAGCCCCCCCTTGTCGATTTAGATAAAACATTGCCTCAGTATTGTCCGATAGGACTGTTATATGCTGGCCCTGTATCTGTGTCTGGAATGCACGGCAGCCTGATTGCCCATAGCTCCTTTACATTTATACGCAACTCCATTTCCTCTCGGGACCAGAGGCCTTGGCTGCATGCATTGTGAAAGTGGGCTCCCCACACTAGCTGTGAGGCAGCTGTTACCAGTGTTACAGTGGGCTGGGGCTTTGTGAAAGGGACTCCTGCCATAATCAGGTTTCTGTCCAGCCACCACTGGAGCGATTGAATGACTGGGGGCAGGAGCTGGACCACTTTGTCTAAACTGTCTTTGTGAGGATGAAATGCTGATCTGAGCCACAGCTGGAGCGGTCTGAGGCAGAGCCTGGCGTGTTGGACGACGTAGACGCTGGATGCCGTGTGCCCCAACAGGACAAGGCATATTCTGCCATTGTGGTTGGGAAGGTAGTGAGAGACCTTATGATGTTCCCTAGAGCTTGAATTGGAGTCAGTGTCGATTTTATTTCGTACATCTGGAGGCCCAGCCTGGTAAAAGTTTCCCTTATGAAGGATACTTGAGACTGGATTTGGCTCCTGGAGCATCCTTTTAACAGCCAACAGCCAGGGACAGGTAAACATGTATGCTGTGCTTCCTGAGAAAAGCAGCTACTACTGCCATGTATTTTGTGAAAACTCTCAGGGCCGTTGCTAGGCCAAAAGGCAGGGACGCAAACTGGAAGTGACCTGGACCTGTTGGTCAACCCGAGAAACCTCTGGTGGGTGGGGGGAAGGAGGACGGGGGGAGAATATCGAGATATGGAAGCATGCTTCTTTCAGCTCAAGGGCAGCATACCAGTCCCCCGGATCCACGGACGGGATAATGGTGGCTAGGGAGACCATACGGAACTTAAGCTTCTTTACGAACTTGTTGAGGGCTCGTTGGTCTAAAATCGGCCTGAAGCCTCCCTTCGCCTTTGGTATTAGAAGCTATCTTGAATAGAACCCTTCCCCCGAAACTGCTGAGGAACCAGGTGAGCCGGGGGTGGGAGTTGTTGGTGTTAGCATGGGATGGGGGGCTTTCCTTTGGAGGGTGGTCTGGATCTCGGCACCGTGGTAGCTGAAGCCAGGGACTGCATCGCTGTCAGGGCTATTAGGTCTTATGCCGCTTCAAAGATATCCAGGGTGGACGGCATGTCCAGATCCCTGATGATACTCTGCTGTGCCAGGGACTTTGATATTACCTGAGTCCCTTGGGCACCTTGCTGGCCTGAGGACTGAAAGTCCTGAGTCTCAGCTTCCTGTGATTGGGTGCTTGCAGCCTTAGGGGCTGGGGCCCTCGACGGGGAGCGGCCCCTTTCAGCCCTATGTTTTTTTCTTGGCACCAGTGTGTGGGATCAGTGCTGGGCCAGCTTCTTTGTCAGAGCGGGTCTCTGGTTCCCCGGTGCTGGGAGTCTCAGTGCCGGCCCCTTTGTTGATGCCGGGGCGCTCCGTACCGATGCCCCCAGTGTCGAGTCGTCCGACTGTGGGCCCAGAACTGCCTCCACCAGTATTTGCTTCAAGTGAGCACTCCTTTCCTTGCTGCTTCTGGGCTTGAAGCCTTTACAGATTTTGCACCGGTCTGTTTGATGTTCCTCTCCCAGGCACTTAAGGCAGAAGTCGTGTGGGTCTCCCCTCAGCATGGGCTTCTGGCAAGACCCACAGGGCTTGAAGCCTTGTGTTCCCAGCATACCCCAGAGAGTCCAGGGTTAGCGCAAGGCTCTACTCCCTACAAAAGTCTAACTGCTACACCAAGCTTAACTGAAACGCTCTCGTCCGCTGAGGAGTTGTTAACTGAATATCTTGCCTGAGGCAAGCAAAGAAGCTCCAACGACCGTCACTGGCAGTAAGAAGGAACTGGAGGGTTGTTGGGTCGGCAGGGGTACTTATGCGGTGCCATGGAGGTACCACTCCAGGGGGTGTCTGCGTCGACCCCACAAGTACTGCTGGGGAAAAGCTTCCGAGAATCGTGCATGTGGCACGCACACACCTGAATTGGAATCAGCATGAGCACACTCGAAGAAGAATAATTGGTTACAGTATAGATAAGAAGTACTCTCATTTTATATAATGAGGGTCAGAAAAGAAGTTAGTTGGAACCTAACTCTGGGACACAGCCCAAGATCAGGCTATTGGGTCTGATACCCTGCATGACAATACTGGGCAGAAGCTGGAGCCCCAGACAACAACATGACACTGACTAGTCACAGGAGACTTCTGTTAACTTTATTGGAAGTGATGAGCATTAGATGCTTCGCCTGTGTATTCTGGTGATCATTAACTGCTAATAATTATACAATGAAGGGTATTCACTGTGGGAAGGCTCTATCATTAGGAAAAGATCCACTAGTCTATAGAGGTGACTGGGACCCCAGGCCCAGAGAGGATAGGAGGCTAGAGCCCTAAATCATACTGGTAACAATACCTATAATACAAGTCATTATGTACCACCAAATAACATGAAAACTACACTATAAAACATTTCTGCTAGTTTTATTAAAACAGTTTACTCATGTTTTTCATGTAAATTTTCAACTTATCAACGCTCTTTTTATTCATCAGTTTCTTAAACAAACTCTGATGCAGGGAATCTCTTCTTGTTTATGTCAGTGGAGTACCAAGCACTATAGGGCTCGGAACTGACTGCGACCTATAGGTCAAGGGTTCTCAACCCCTGGCCCGTGGGCCAAAAGTGGCCCGCAGGGCTTTTTGAAGTGGCCCGCGCTCCCCTGCCGCTGGATGGGAGCTGGGCTCTGACTGCCTCCCTCCCTTTCCCGGCACTGGGCTGTCTCCAGCCAGGCAGCAGCGGCGGGAGCCCCTGGCGAGGAGGGAGGAATGCGCCAGCCAGGAAGAGTCAGGAGCAGAGCCCGCTGGAGGGAGCTGGGCTGGGTCGGGGCCATGGCTGAGCTGGTGCTGCCCAGGTGAGGCCCTGGTGGGGGTGCCCTGTCCCGGTCCCCGAGCGGGACAAGACACCCTATGGGGGAGGGACCTGAACCAGAGCTGGCCTGCGGGAAGTGCTGCGCTGGGCCCGGTTCGAGCTGAGTGGGGCCCAGCGCTGCCCCCCCACATTGGGAGGAGGAGTTGAGGGGGTTCACATCTGCCCAGAGCCGGGCTTGAGTAAGAGCCGCAGCATTGGTGCTGGGGGAAAGAGCCCCGTCCAGTTCCTTGGGGGCCTGTCTGGGACCAGCCTGGAGGCGGGGGAAGCTCTGGGTGTTCATGGGCATCCAGCCCTTTAAAAAACAAACAAACAAAAAAAACCCTCTCATTTTTAAAAAAACCTTTTTGGCTCAAGGGACAAAAATCTAATTTTTACAACCCTGAAGGGCCACCAGTCCATTTAATTAAAAATTTAAATTTAATTACTTTTAATTAAATAGACTGGTGGCCCTTCAGGGTTGTAAAAATTAGATGTGTGGCCCTCGAGCCAAAATGGTTGGGAACCACTGCCTTAGGTGCTACTGCATTATAAATGTTAAACAAACCAAAACCAGAACAAACTCCGAAACCAGCATTTTAAATGTTTCCACAAATGAATGAAGTGTCCTTAAAATGGCCCTTTAGTAGAGCCTTATCACAATTACCATGGAATCCATGGTCCTTTTTACAAGGGAATATGTTCTATATCTATGTCTGATATAGATAAAGGAAGTACAGAGATCCACAGTATGTTCTTGGTATGTTTGTTGTGAGGATTGAATATGGGACCTCAGGATCTCAAAGTGCAAGCATTTATTGATGAAGCTAAAGGATCAGATGTGTTAGCCTGGATGCAATAGTTGTACCAGTGATTTTGCATAAATTTGCTTAGCATAAATTTGCAAAATAACAGAGTCCTGTGGCACTTTTAAAGACTAAGATTTATTTACAGGACTCTGTTGTTTTTCTGCAATAGACTAACACGGCTACCCCTTTTGGACCTTAACTTACAGTATCTGATTCCTGATTTAAAATTTCAGTGCAGACATTATTATGGTCTCAGATTGGAAAATGTGAACCTGGTTCTTGTCTACAGTAAGGCCCCCATTTATGCCGCTGATGCAGTATAAAGGGGCCTGAAAGTATATATAAACGTAATACAAAACAGACCAACTAGTTTATTTTTTAAATATAAAACAATGTGACGACCATCATATGATGCAATAACACGGAGTATCCTGAGTCTTGCAAACTTGAGATATTTTCCATGCACAATTGGTACATACATTTTACTATGTATTGATTTTAGTTTTTCATGGAAATCCTATTATTTGTAACATTCTATAAATATATAATTTTAAACAAGCATTATTACAGAAAGTAAGGCCTACTTATGGCTACAGAGTTCAAAACTCATCTTTTGAATGCTATATTAAAAAAGAAATCACCTACAGCTACAAGATCGCGCATAGAAAAATAAATGACAAGTTTCACAGTTTCAATAAATGCATAATTTCAGAGTCTAAATTACATCGAGTAACAAATTTTATTTTTGGCAGCCCTGAACTTACATAAAAATGAAAGTAAACTCCTGTAAATCCTATTCAGTATGGAACCTGAAGTTCCTTTGAGACATTTCATTAGAACACTCTTAAAGGAACACTGCAAGCTCATCTATACTTGAGACTGAAGTGACAGTTACTGAGAACATCAGTGGTTCAGAACTCATTTAGTCTCCATTGGACCATACTGAGGTTCCAAAAGGAACTGGTCTCTCACTATCCTAAAAATTGTAAAGACTAATATTTGAGTCAGTGGAAATGCAATCCCTCTACAAAGCACCCCATTCTGATGTTTAGACTTCAAGGATGTTAGAAGCTAATACTCTTTTTTTCCCCTTCTTCTATTAAACTCCAGCACCTCAGGTAAGTAATAAGTACTATTTAAGAGCCTTAAAGTTCTGCTGTGCCTTTAAGATAGAGCCCCACTTTTGACAGTGCTGTGGAAGCGCACTGTCCCAGTGGTAGGCAATTAGGTCTGCTAGCTGCACAAAGATTTCCAGAGCTGAAAGGCACTCATTGTATAATGGAGGATGCACCATCTTTGATGAAGATGCAAACTCTGCTGGGTTCTTAAATTACTGTACAGTCACGCATCTTGGTGAATAAAGAGACATTTTCTACTAAATCTGTAGCTTACAATACAGTAGGATCCCAATTATCTGAAACATCACAGTCCAAATTTCTCCTGTGTAATACTCCGAGTAGGTCTCCTGAGCTATTCACTCCCTTCTTTATTGACTGCCGATTATACAATCCTTTAGTAAATGTAAACCTAACTCTAATGAAGCCATGAAAAATGTAAATAAACTATTGCAGGTAAAATAAAAGATAGAGATTAGGAGGGCTAAGAATACATTAAATATTAATTTGAAAAGAGAGAAACAACCAACAAGAACTTAAGTATATCAGCAACAGGAAATCAGAGAGAATGAGTGTCCCTTAATTATCAAGGAATAAAAGTGTACAGTTAAAGAGAACAAAAACACAGCAAGAGGTTTTTGGGTTTTTTTGTTTTTAAAAATAAAGACTGTCACAGGGGATGCTGGAAGATACCTAGTCTTTATAAATAATAAAAATGACACACAGTCACAGTGAAATGTCAAAAAAGGTGGGGTTGGAAGAGATTTACAAATTTGCATGCAACAAGATCCCAGGATCAGATGATGTACAGGCAAGCACACTGAAAAAAAATTCAGAATGAAGTCACTGAGCTGCAAACAAAAATCTGCAATTTTTTCTTAAAATCAGTTGTCACACTGGAACTACCTTTAAAATGTCAACTGTCTCTCTCCAATCTATTGAAATCTTTGAGTGGATAAACAAAATGGATAAAAGAGCCAAGTGATAATTTATCTGCATTTTTTCCAAAGATTCTAACCAAGTCTCATACAGATGGCTATTAAAGTAACTATTTACTTATGGAAAGATAGGTAAAATAAAGTCATGGATCAGAAAACTGCTGAAGTACAGACAACAAGAAGCAGGACTAAGTGGTCAATTTTCTTCTAGGCAACAGGTTAACAATGAGGAGCTCTTAGAAGCTGCACTACCAGGACCAGAGTTTTAAATGTTTTTATTAATGATCTGGAACAGTGAGATGACAAAATTCAAAAATAAGATTTAGAGTAAAAAAGTCAGAGAACCTAAGAAAGTTAGAGGAACAGGCAGCATAATGGCAGATGAATCTCAATGTAAAAAATCATAGGTCAATACACAATGAAAAGATTAATACGAACTACTCGTACAATGGACTAGATTCTAAATTAACTGCAACTTCCCAGAAACCAAACATGGGCATCATTCTGGAGTGGTTATTATTATTTACTATTTGTATTCCCAACAGTGTTTGAAGACATCAATCAAAATCCAGGCGCCGATAAGTTAAGCACTGTAGAAAGATATAAGAGGAGACAGGTAAAAGAAAAATTCTGCTCAATTGGTAGGTATAGTAAAAATAAACCCAAACAAAATATTAGATTGTAAAAGAATGGGATGGAACAAGAAAAGAACACTGAAGATTTTCAATATTATACATAAACCAATGGTACACTATCCCCTAGAATACTGGTTTAATACTATTATTAAAAATGTGTCAGAAGTAGAAAGGGTCCAAAGATGGGAGGAGACTGCCACACAAAAACACACTGAAAGAGAGAGAACTGTTTGTCTTAGTGATGAAATACAGAAAATTGACAAAGGAACACAAGCATAAATGGTATAGGAATAGGGAAAGGTATATTGGATAATATAATACAACAAGAGGATATTCAATGAAATTGAAATTCAAAACAAAATTTACAATTAATTTGTGGAACTCAATGTCACAAGATAAGACTGAAACCTACAGCTTAGTAGAATTCAAAAAAGGATTCAATATTTATTTGTCTAATTGGAACATTCACAGTTATATTAGATACATTTAAAAGTTTCAATAAGGGATATAAACCCTTGCATGTCAGAGCACGTTAACCTTTAATTAATGGAGATTCAGGCAAGTCATTCTATTATTGTCTGCTACAGGATTTCTAGCATGTTCCCCTGAAACAGGTTCTAGTTCTAGTCAATCTGGTTCTAGTCAATGAGAGAATACTTGACTAGATGACCACTTATTGGATCCAATATGTGAAGTCCTATTGCTATCAACTTCCAATAATTTGAACAAATTTGATTCCTCTGGATCTTACTATATATGGCTGTAACAAAATTCTTCAATGATCTACAAAAATGTCAACTACTATCTCTGAAGTTAAAATGATGAATTTTTTAGTTTCGTATGAAATGCAGTTTACTGTGTACTCAGTTCCACAACATAGTAATTCATCAAGTTCAGTTCTTTTATTAACCCTCCGGAATCATAGTGAGTGTTGTAATCAGTTATTTCTTTTTAAATTTCAGTATTAGTACCTGGTTAAAAAAATCTAAATGATTGTGGTGATTCATCCACACATCCTTTCTGCAGAAAGCCACTGCTCATCATAAAATTAATTTATGTGTACATGGTTTGGTGGTATGCCATCATACATTGAAGTTAATATAAAAGACGCTTCAAATAAGCCCTTTCCAAAGTCTGAAGTATTAGATACCATATTATAAACATTTTTGTTCTGCTTTTTGTTCCATTTTTGTTAACTAAGGAATTTTATCCTGAATTAATACAGAAATTAAATAACTATACTTTTGCACAGCTGGAAATGTTGAGGAAAACAGACTACTTGATATGTATGAACACCTCTTTCAGGCAGAGACATCTTACTGCATGTCATGGAATGTCCTCTATCAGCTTGGTGAAGTACAGGGTGGCACAATCAGGTGAAATCAGGTATGCCTTGCATGCTACCGCTTCTCAAATGGAACAAGATTCCCTTGACTTTGCCTTCTAGTCTGCGTGCTCTCACCTACAATTGCTTGCCATATTGACACTCTTTAAAGAAATGATGCCATTAATAGACACAAAGATATTTTATATATGAAGAATAATCTGTTTCTTTTATAGAAAAATGTTTAATACTCAAATGATGGTGTGTAAAATTTTACTGAATTCAGCTGAGTTTTTTTTAAAAAGCAAAACAAAACTGCACATCATATTTCATTTACACTGTGGAAAAGGAAATGATCTATTTACAAATAGAGAAAACAAACAATTCTACTAGTAATAGAAACAATTCAGTTTCAAATCAAAAGTCTTTATATAGCCATCGTATTTGATTGTTAGAGTTAGCTTGAACGCTTCAGTTTAATAGGAACACTGGCTGAATTTCCTTAAGCATATATATCCTCCAGGACTTTTAGATACACATTTTTAATTCCAGCTGGTGGAGACTGTTACCATTTGGATTTTTACATCCCAGAGGAAATTGACTTGTGACAGAAAATATTTGTGATCAGAATGCCAATGAGAAGTAATTAAAAATTGCTGGTTGAAGAGCTATGCTTCAGTGAACTGCTCCAAATAAAACTACTTCGGTAGGTCTGTTTCTCTACCATACACTGCCTGCAAAGCTAATTTGATGACTATTTACTGTAGTGACATGGTGCAGCAAAAGTTTTCTTTTGTTTTGCTAAAAGGTTAAATGACAGTCTGATGGACTAAAATTGGACCTTTCCCCTGTCCAGACCCGTAAAGACTAAGCTAATCTTGTCTGAGCTAAAAAATGCTGCTTGCATGTCTTAGAAGCAGCATATTCTCAGTTTCATTAAATGAGTGATAGCAGAGAATAAATGAACCAAAGAGGTGGATCTCTTGGACACTAGGGTATTATATCTAACTCCCATTTTTATCTTTGTATCCCCTGTGAACTGAAACATAACATTACACTCTGTGTATAGCATATAATTACCCCATCAGTCAGGGTTCCAGTGTAATTGTAAAAGCAAGAAGAAAAGGAGTCAGAATGAAGTTAGGTGTTTGTGTAAATGTAAATTTAAGGATGACGTTCCCCTGAATTGATATCCAAAAGTTCCATGAAAGCTCCTTGAGGCATGCCCTTGGACAGGTGATCTTGAACTGCAGACTATGACAATATGAAGCATTAATACCAAGAATCTTAGATTACTAAATTAAGTTTTTTTTTAAAGTACTGATAAAATATTTCAACTCAGATTTCACAAGACTCTCAAAAAGTGTGTACAGTATCTTTATGGTTATTTATGAAAAATTATAGCACAAATATCCCCTGAAAATGTATGTGCTTGGAGGTTTTTACTAGACTTACCCATACGAAATATGTGGGAAACTGGCTTAATTTGAGTGCTAATTTTTTCCCTTAAGCCTCAATTAACTTAATTATGTAAATGGTCATTCATTAAACCCCAGTGGAAACAGCCAAAAGCAAAATAAAACTGCATTTACATCTAATGCAGAATGTGATTTCCCCCTGGTGGCTATCAGTAAAAGAAAAAAGAATGTTTATGTCACTGCATAAATAATGCCACCCTGGTTCAACTACTGCATTGACATCCTGATTATTTTGGATGTAATGAAGGTGGGACTATTTTTCTGCAAAACTCAAAGGCTTGCAACTCAAAGGCTTGAGACTTAGCCTGTCTAAGAGATGTCATCTTTCCCATTGAACTGGAATGGCAGTGGAGGTGAACTTGGACATTCAAGATGTAAATGAGAGGTAACTGGAGACAGGCCATTTGAAGTGGGGGACCCTTAGAACTCACTCCTTCATGTAGCCAATAGAGCACTAGTATTTTAGCCTATAAGGCAGTGCAAAGACACATTTGTTTTATAAAGGGTATGCACGTGTAAGACAGTGAGAAACAGGAAAACAGACAGGGAAGGTTGAAAAAGAAACCAATACCTCTACATTCAAGTTGCTTATGTATGTATCAAAACCTTAAAGGGTAGAAAAACTAATTTTATGTTAGTAAACATTTTGTGAAATGATAGTAGTCAACTACTTCAAATATGAAATAAGAGATGGCCTAAAATGAACTGTGTTATTGGCGTTACACTGGGACATGCATTTTTGGCAGGCATAACAATTTGGAAAGATCACAAATATGGTGAGCATATTTCCCTATACTGAAAAGGGCACACCAGGCAGTGAAGCCAGGAAGCCTGAGCCCCACCATGCACTGCTCCATGCCTCAAGCTGACATCACAGATGTGGGTTTTTTGTTTCTTTTTTTTGTGGCAGGGAGGGGAAGGGGGGCGAGGGGCCAAAACAGGGTGTTTGCCACATTTGCTCTTGCCTGAACATTCCGTGGCAACCGCCTAGGGCAAACAAGATATATGGTCACCCTAACCATAGATAAAATTAGCATTTCTGCACATTAAATACACTATCTTCATAAAAGGAGATCCCTCCAAATCATAACTGAAATCACTAATGGAAGAGCGGAGAAATACAAAGATGAATTCAACACAAATAGTAATAGGTGTTAAGGAGATCCTCTCTAAGGCTATGTCTACACTAGAAAAGTTAAGTTGACTTTGTTAAGTTTACTTAATGAAGTCAACTTAACTTTTCTAGTGTAGACATAGTCCCTTTTCAACCTTCTTAAGTCAACTTAATGCTTTAAGTCAATTTAGGCGCTAATCCCGGCCACACTGGCTTTAAGTCCACTTAAGGGGTCAATTTAAGGCTTAAATTGACCTAAAACCAGGTGTTGTTAAGTCGACTTAAGGAAATGTTTAAGTCAACTTAATAAAAGCCCAGTGTGGACGTGGCTTTGTTTAGGTCGACTTAAGCCTCCTTAAGTTGACATAACTTGCCAATGTAGAAGCAACCTAAGTAGTGATAATTATTAGGTTCATTGTAACTGGAAGCCTAGGTACAGTCATTTAATGAAAGAACATGTTTGGAGACTGAATGAGTGTTGAATGTAACAAGCTTCAGTTTCAAGGGCTACCAATCACCTAATCTTCTGGAGGACATGAAATTACCCACACACATTTGTAACCAAAAAATGCCAAGAAAATAATTTTTTTTTTAAAGGTGAATAAAACCAGATAACTTTATTCAAAAACAGCATTCTGACATGATTACTGAGCTGTGTGAGAATGTGGTATTTAAATTAGTGTTGAAATAACATCCTAACTTTTGTTGCAAATATTTATAAATGTACAGCTCTTGAGAAGTATTTGAAAACACACATTAAGTTCAAATATTATACCCTCATAAGTTATACCAATAGTTACTAAAGCGATTTGTTTACTGATTTGCCACAAATAAATTAGCAAAATTGCTTTCTCAATTCCATAAAAAAATCAATGGGAAAACTTCTCCTCTCTATGGTGTTATGACTTCAGACAACTCAAATAAAAGTAAAGCTTTACATACACTACAGTGAAAGATAATCAATGAAGCAGCAGGCCTTTTGCTATACCAGCTATAGTGAGCGGCAATTCTGAATGCTGAATACAGTAATGAAAGTTGAACAACTTTTATAGAAAAAAGTTCTGTAGAAACAAAGATAATTGAATAAATGTATTTAACTTGAGGGTATGTGGAAAATAAAGCCATGAAGGCCTGTACCTTGTGCTGGCAATACTTGGTGACTCTGCACCAAGCCTACATCTTTCTAGCTGACAGGCAACGATCTGCCTTTCCACTTCCAGCTCTCTGGTGAGTCTCTGAAATTGGAGCTCCTGTGATTCCAAAATAAAAAAATAAGGCATTCTAGAGTTAAAGAGTATTTGGTGTATATATCAATATTGAATTTTAATCATTATACATGAAAAATTTGCCTCGATGTCACTCTTAATTAGCTAAAATAATTATGATCACAGTAATAAACAGTGTCATTTTACAGCTCTTTAAAATTTGTAGTATCTTCTGATTGAATCTCTTCTATTAAAGAGAGAAAATGATGCTCAGGTCTGCTTCTGTCTTATCTGTGATTTCAATTGTTTCAGTACAGAACTGTGCTGCAGCACTTTAACCAATTGTGGCTTACAATACACGTTCCTCTGTGGTATCTGTAACCGAGGCACATCGCACAATACTGCAACTTATTCTGAAAGGTAAAGTTTTAAAACCTCAACTACAGTACATAGTGAAATCTTCCATTAAAAATCCTAAACACATTAATTATTGTACAGTTTCCAAGCTGACAGAAATATGGTGCAGAGGCAATCTTTCACCTCTATAATCTATAAAAAAAGCATCCATTCCAACACTCTAAATAAAGTCCTGTTATAAGTTCTCTACCATATAAGCATCATCCCTCCTTCATTGTCAGAAATACAGGCATCTGCAATGTAGTGCTAAGAGATGGCTGAAAAATGTGAAAGGTTGAACCACAGCATTTTAAATTGCTATTAAAAGCCAAAGAGATTTTCTGCAGAAATGATACTCTGCAAACAGTACTATTTCCTCAAGGGAAACAAACCATATTATAGATGGAGATATTTTAGTTGTATTTAAACAGCTTTTATTAATGAAGCAAGGGGCTGCACCTGAGCAACTGTATAATGCTTGTGATTCAAATTCCATATTCATTCTGCATTCCTTAAATAACTGAAAAATTTAAAAAGTGTTTAAACATCCAAGCATCAGCATAGAGGTGTAATTTACCAAATAACTCTAGCTCTCTGAATGCATTTCACAGTGCCACACTATATATGAGTTTCATTCCTTGCCACGTGACCACAGGACCATCTGAATAGCAGCTGGTAATTAGGAAATGCATTCAATTCTCTCTAGTTCTATGGAATGTGGGAATAACTACCCTGCCTCTGCAAAGTACCTCTCTACTTTCCAAGGCCCTATTACCAGGTGGGTTCTTTGGCAGAAAGGAGGAAGGCGGGTTTATCTGGTTCTGTGAGGGTAATATATTTCAAGAACAAGCATTATTGTGGCAAGAACACCCAGCTACTCACCTTTTCATAACTGTTGTTCTTTGAGATGCGTTGTATATGTCCATTACATTGCAGGTGAACTGTCACCTCATGCCCAGGTGCTGGAAAGCTTTCTCTAGCAGTACCCATAGGAGAGGCCCCACTCACACTCCAGCAACTTGTACTTTGAGTGGAGGGTAAAAAGTAAGGCACATCCTAACCCAGGGGTCTCAAACTCAATTCACCACGAGGGCCACATGAGGACTATGATATTGGTCCGAGAGCCACATCAGTGAAACCTTTTCATACAATAGTTTTTAAACCCTGATGGGCCACCAGTTTATTTAATTAATATTAAATTAATTAAAATTAAATTTTTTAAAGATTTTTTTTAAGAAAGAAAGAAAGAAAGAAAGAAAGAAAGAAAGAAAGAAAAGGAAGGGACCGGGCAGAGCAATGGTGAACAGCTGTGACCCTGGCAGGGCTGTCCATCTGGGACCCAGCCAACCCCGATGGCCGATTGTGGCTCCTGCCGGCGCTGGTGATCCAAGGCCCGGCCACCCCCGCCGGTGGCCTGTGCTGGCCCCTGCTGGGGCCAGTGATCCAGGCCCAGTCGACCCTGGCGGCCTGCTGCAGCTCCTGCTGGGGCCAAAAATCTGGGACCCTGCCAACCCCCGTGCCTGCTGTGGCCCCCGCCAGGGCCATAAATCTGGGGCCCAGGCAGTGGCGGCAGCCTGTTGCGGCCCCCGCTGGGACCCGGGCTGGTCACCCAGCCGACCCCACCGGGGCTGAGGCTGATGATTTGGGGCCGGGCCACAGGCCGGCAGTGGCAGGAGCCTGATTGAGTCTTGGCCAGCCGCCCTGGGAGCTGGATCGGGCCCCTCCCTGGCGGCCAGATCAGGCCCAGGGGTGTGCTTGGGCCCACACCCCAAACCCATTTTGGGGGCAGCAATGCCCGTGTGGTGGTTGGCTCCTCTCCAGTTGCCTGGCAGTGGCTGCCGAGGCCCCTGCGGGGAGGGGACGGGGGACGTGGCCCGGGAGGAACCCCTGAACTCCGGGTCTTGTCGCGGGTCACAGGAAGGAGCTCCGGAGGTGCCCATGTGTTTGAGACCCCTACCCTAACCCCTTTCAATTCCTTCATACGAGAAAGCCAATGGTAAATGCCAATGTATTGGGAAAGATGATGTATGCAACATCTCAAAGAGCAACAATTATAAGAAGGTGAGCAGTCATTTTCATTCTTTGAGTGCCTGCATAGGCCCACTAGACTGTAAGTGACTCCCATGCAATTATCTTAAGTGTTAGGGCTCAGAGTCTTGTCAAAGGAGGAACTGTAGAACCACTCTTCCTGCATTTGTGTTTTCTCTTGATGCAGCAACCAGTTTATGTCCGGTGAAAGTGGTATAGAAGACTATGTCACTGTCCTGCAGATGTCCACATCAGGAACTTGTGTCACAAATGCTGGAGAGGCTAAATGTGCCTGGGTTGAGAGTGCTGTCATCTTTTCAGGAGGCGCTACAGCTTTGACAGCACAACACCTAGTCAAGCACCTATGATCCATTTTAAGAGTTGCTATGCTGTAACTGGTTGACCTCTAACATATGTTTTGCATATGAAACCAACTGCTGAGAGAAAACCCAGAAGGATTTTGTCCTATCCAAGTGAACAGCCAAAGCTCAATACACATCCAGAGAGTGCAGTCTTCATTCATCCTTTCGAGCATACAAACCAACTGCTTCAAGGCCTCTGCATATTTGGATGAGGACTGAGGAAGCTGAAGGCATAGATCGCCTCTGAGATCTTTTCTTTCTTTTGGCCTGGCCAGCTGGATGGAAGGGGTTATGTTGCTGTCCAGGCTGCTACTGAGGAAATTTTGTCCTCTTTGTAGCTGGAGTGTAAAGCCCCAAGGATTTTAAAAGGGTTCTAGACTCCTCTACATGTAAAGCCTCATCTGTTTTAGATAAGAACAAAGTCCAGCCCTCAAAGGGAAGGTCCTCAGTTGTCTGCTGTACCTCTTCTGGACTTCCTGAGAACTGCAAGCAGGAGGAACAGCGCGCATAGTTACTGCAGTAGCTGTAGCCCTGGTGCAGAATCCACAGTATCCAAATAAGCCCACAGACCTGACTGAGACACCAGACAGCTCTCTGCGGCAAGGGACTGAAACCCGTCTCTGTAGCTGTCAGGCAATTAATTTACAAACAGAGTTAGAATCACTGTACTTGCACAGTAAGGCACTCTCCTCTATTAACTTCACTTTCATACCAAGAGAACCTCCCTTCTCCTGAGGAACTCTTGGTACACTGTAAAGTTGTCCAGTGCTGGGGAGGACAGCTCTGGTACCAGAGCCTCATTGGGTTATGGGGAAGATGCGTAAAAGGGAGAAAAAGCACCAAGGCTTGTTCTGCTGTACTGGAGTAGGCTGTGGCTCCTGAGCAGGTTAAGGTAAGTCATGTAATTGTGAGTCTGCAGTTTGATTGATACTGACCATCATTAGCCTCTCAGCATCAATAGGAGAAAGTTGCCTCCTAGGGCATCAGGTCATTAAAACTTTAAATTCAAATTACTCAGATTAGTGGGTGGGTTTTTTTTTTATCCATTTCAATTGTGACAATCTTTTAACAGCAGTTTTCTGGATGACCACTACAGAAGGGTCAGAAACACCTGTCTAACTTCAACAATATAATTACTATATTACATATTAATCAGCAAAACAATTACTGTTGATAACAGCATGTGTTCCTGCCCAACCAAACAATGGCTACTGCTTTACTCTTTAAAAAAAAAATCTTAGAAAATGGTTCAGGGAGCTTGAGGGTGTGGTGGAAGAAAAGTACTAGTGAAGCGCTTAACATTATTTCAGGCAGTGGTGGCCTTTGAAGATATTAACTTGCTTGACATTCCCCAGCCACAAGAGGGAGCAATTATTCCAGGCCTCTAGAGGAAAACCATCCATCTCTGCCATGGAGCTGTTTCACTGTCTCTAGACTCTGATAGATTAGTGACTAGAAGGGACTAAGTGAGCTAAAACAGAAACCATGGGAAGTTTGCTCTGCATAGAGCCCATTTGGAAACCCTGCTGTAGGAATCATTTTCCTGAATCATTCCCAGTGGACTAAAGTTTGTGCCAAGATAAAGGGCTGCTAAACTAGATGCTGCAGCAGACAGCTACTGCAGATGTGCTTTTCTCTGTAGCCCTCCCAGTTTTCAAGGCAGTCAGACTCTAGACTTGTATTTCCAAGAGTCTTTGCAAGTGCTCTGGATTTATGCCACCACAGGTCATGCAGTCAACTTATTCCTTAGTGTAAGGCGGTAGAGTGGCCTCATTCTAGGACAAGGAAGTTAATTCATTCTGTAGGACATAATTAACCTCGCCCTTTGTCCCTCACAGGAAACGCAGGGGAAGGGCCGGAAGTCTATGGGCCAGACCTTGCATCTCAGTCTGGGGCGAGTCAAAATTTCTGACAGTGACAGTGCTCATAAGCCAACCTGGAGAAAGGGCAAGTTGTGGCCCCAGGAGACAGAGTAACCCAGAGAAAAAGTTTAGAGGGAGCCACTTGGCATGGAGCCAGAGAACCAGCCCCCAAAGCCACAGAACAACTCAACCAGACCTAGTAGAAAGCAGCCCAGGAAAATGAGAGATTGGGCCTTTTGTGTTGCCAGAGGCAAGACAACAACCTCATGTTTCCTCACCAGCCCAGTGATGGGATCACCTGTTGCTTTATGGGCTCTGGGCTGGGACCTGATGGAACATGGTGGGCCCAGGGCCTCCTACCCTTGACCCTACACCTGGGGCTGGACAAACACTAAACCCTCGGCCAAGGTCCATGAGATCTTGCCTTCTTTTTACTCAGACAAAACCCAAGCAGCCTGAGCTATTGCCTGTTTGCATGTTCACAACAAGAAGGCCTGAGCTCTTGCTTATTTATCACATCGCCTTCAGGCTGGAGCTCCGAGTCACAGAATTTTTATTAGTCCAGCCCCTCTCCAGGAAGCCTGAGCTACCACATGGCACGTGGCTCAGCTGCAAATCAGGACAACTGACAGCCCGACTTGGCGCAAGCACCGACTCCCCATTGCTTCCAAAAGGAGTGTCCCAGAGATCCAAGAAACCTGACACTGAGCCACTGCTATTTATAAAAGTTCAGACTGGCTCTGAAAATGATGAAATGCCAGTGTGAGGAAAAGTACAGTGCTATATATGACCTCTGCAACTACTGCCTATTCATAAGTATTTGTGGACTTACAATAATAATGTCTCCTTTGCACACATATAGCAGTTTGTGATACAATAAGTTACTGTTTGCAGAATACTTCCTCCCTCCCTGCCCTGTTTGGAATCCATTTTAGTTCACATGTGGGCTGCGCAGGAGAGATGGAGGGCCTTTTGTCCTGAAGGCAAGGTGCAATCAGTATTTAATAAAGTTGGGAGACGGGAGGGAAGACATGGTGGTTCCTCTGCTGTGAAAGAGAGGCACAGCCATTATTTCATAAAGCCTCCTCTCCACCATGCACCAGCTCTAAGATCTTTATTATCAATATTTACCAATTTTCCCTAAAAATCCCTCAGGTTTTGACAATATTCTGATTTTACAGATTTTCACTGAAATTTTGACTATCTGGGAACTTTTTTTCACAGGGGAAGTGAATGGGTCTGTTGTGAAGGGCTGGCAAGATTAGCAGGGGGCTCCATCTGACACAGAGTCCAGTGCTCATGGGGCACAGCCTTCCATTCCCCTCCTGATCCTGGCCATTCAGCATGGCTCCATACAGAGGAAGTGAATGGGCCAGTAGGGGGCTCCAGCCAGCCAAGACCATCTCACCACTGCAGAGAGCTGAAAGCTTCTTGAGCTACCAGACGATGAAATACCTCACGTACAACTGCCCTTCCTTTTAGGATTTTACTGATTTTCTCACTTATTTTTTCTTTAAAATAAAAACCAATATTCTCAGGAAATTAAATACTAAATAAATAAAAATAAAAACCAAAACACAAAAGGGCCTATTCCTCCCCCCCCCCCCCCCCAGTTATAAGAATAAATTGTGCTTTTGGCTAGATGTCTCCTGGGGCCTTAATTTTTAAGCCCAACCGAGACCCAAGCCACCTGACTCAATACCAACCCCTATACCCAAACAGTAAGTGCTGCTACTTCTTCTGCCTTCTGCCCGTATAGATAGTACAGGGCTGCTGAAAGCTCCATTCCTGCTACCTGCTTCCTCTTTCTGTGCTGTTCGTCCGCAAAGTGAGAGGCACTGTGACTCCTTGGCACTTTCACTCCACAGCACCCAGCACAGTGCAGCGGTGGTGGCCAACAGACGCTGGGCACTCAGCTACCAGGGCACAGACCCCATGAGAAGGAGGAAGAGAGCTGACTTGACCCCAAGAGGGTCCAATTGTTTTCCCCACCAAGCCAACCCGGACCTGACACCTGTAGCTCAGTCTCATCAAGTTCAGTTGGGTTGAGGGGCTCTACTGCCAGTTGTTGTAGTGGCTAGCAATAGGGTAACGCCCTTTTAATTAGTTTGGGAGTACCTAGTGGGTCTCCCTGTCTTCTATTGAAGAGGTCATTAGACCTTTACTGGAAGAGCAGTATACATAATTAGCTTTGTCTCATATGTATAAATAGTTAATAAAACATTTATTTGGAATCCAACTATGTCACTGCAGTTTCCCCATATTCTTAATGGCAAGCAGATGGCATGGATGAGATGGTTACTTACCTGTATTGTAACTGTTCTTTAGGAAGTAAACAATGACATGTATTCCATTCACATGTGCATATGCACAGCTTGCTAAAGCCAGAGAACTTTGCCTTGCAGTATTTGTGGCCTGTGGCTGTAGCTGCTCCCCTAATCTCCCTCAGTTTCTTCATATTGAATGTCAATAGTAGACTCCAGTGCAGAGGAGACAGCAGATGGGTCATGTAATACACATCTGCTCCCACAACTCAAAAGAACAACAGTTACAACATAGGTAAGTAACTGTCTCTTCTTATCTGGAGTGGTTGCAACCATGAATTCCACTCAAGTGACTCACAAGCAGGAGGTGGGGGTTCAGAGTCTATTTAAACAATAACTGCTAGATTGCATCTGACCTGCATGGAGTGGTAATCACAAAGTGCCTGGTAAAAATATTGCAGAAAAACAAGAGTCCTGTGGCATTTTTAAAGACTAACAGATTTATTTATCGCATGAGCTTTCGTGAGAGAAAATACCACTTCGTCAGATGCTTTGAAGAAAGTGTCTGACGAAGTGGGATTTTTCTCCCACAAAAGCTCATGTGATAAATAAATCTGTTAGTCTTTAGAAGTGCCACAGGACTCTCTTGGGTTTTTTTTGAAAAAATATGTATAGAAGACCAGCCAGCAGCCCTGCAAATGTCCAGTACTGATCAAATAAGCTCACAAACTCTGTGGAGGCATGGTCTGAGCTACTTCAAATGCTAATGTAATGCAGGAAGTTATGCACCTGGAAAATCATCTACACAGGGACTGCTTAACTCTTCATTCAATCTGCATAAGAAACAAAATGATGTAATGCCCAAGGAGGCTTAGTTTTGTCTTGGTAGCACACAAGCATTGTCTTACATCCAATGTGTGAAGTCACTCTTCACCCACACTGGGGTGTGATTTAGGAAGGAATATCAGTAAATAAATCATTTGGTTAAGATGAAACTGAAAATACTTGACTAAAATTTAGGATTGTGGCCAAACAGCCACTTTGTCCTTGAACAACTGTGTACGCACGCTCTGCCACTGAGGTCTGTTGCTCACAGGTTCTCCTTGCAGATGTAATAAACACAAGGAAGGCTGATCTTCTGATATAGGATGCACAAACAACAGGTTGCCAGGGCTCAAAGAGATGATCCATAAGAGCAGCTAGCACAGTATTAAGGTACCACAGTAACCAACTCACAGGCAGGTGAAGACAAAAACTCTCCTTAGAAAACTCATCACTACAGCGTTAATAAGAAATAGAGTTTCCTTGGATGAAATGCAGAAATCATTGCAGGTTCATTTAGCAGTGAACTGAGAGATCAGAAAATTGAAGGTGTAATAGGTTATCCAAACTGTCCTGAATATAAGCCAGCATCAGCTGAATTTCCTGATCAAGCAACCACACTGAAAATCACTTCCATGTGGCTAAGTCAGTCGCCCTAGTAGAGGGCTTTCTGATTTTAGGCACCACCTATCAAAATAGATTGACCATTATTCTCTTGCTCAGCTAGCCATGCAGGATCCATGCAGTGAGATAAGACTGCTAGATACAAAACTATTGTGGTGCTGAGTCAGCAGGTTGGAATAAGGATACAGGAGGTCAAATGGACAGCATGAGTAGCTTGGGGATGGGGGGGAGGGGAGAATATCAAACATTGCCTTGGACAAGCTGGACCAATGAGAATCTGCTTGGCATGATTCAACTTCAGCATGAGGATGATTTATAGAATGACTGGGGTTGAACAGAAGGCATACATCACAGCCATTACCCAATTGAAGTGGACGATGTCAGTTACGAGCACGAACTGAGACCCACTCGATAGCATAACTGATGGCTCCAGTGAACTTAGCGTTGACTTCTCTTTCTTCAATATGAAACCAAGATAATAAAAAAAAAAAACAGTTTGAATTGGACTTGTTCATCACAAAACCATCATCCAGGTACAGAAAAACATCAATTTCTCTTTTTCCAAAGTATGTTGAGACTGCAAGCATACATTTGGTGAAAATGTGAGGTGATGAGAATTGATTGAAGGGAAACCACATACTGAGAGCATTGGCTTACCATGACAAATCTCAGAAACTTCCTGTGGCTCAGGAGAATCACCATGTGGAAGTAAGCACCTAGAAGGTCTCGGGAAGCACTGTGGCTCAGCACAGAAAAGATAGTTGGTAGGATGACCATATAAAACCTCAAGTATCTGACATATTTGTTGAGGCCATGAAAATCAAGGATGGGTCTCACCCCTCCTTTGGATTTGGGACCAGGAAATACAAGGAATATAACCCCTTTTCCTATTACTGTAGGGGATCCTGTTCTATAGTTCCATGGAAGTAGAGTTGGGACCTGCTGAAGGAGCAGTGTCTCATGAGAGGGCTCCCTGAAGAGGGATGGGATAGCTGACTGAAGTGGAGGGATACACAGGAATTATATGGCATGACTCAATTTCATGGTGCTTAGAACTAATTTGTCTATACCTCAAGCACTGCAAAAGTGAAACAGCCTGTCCCCACACTGAGGAAATGGAGACGAGGAGGTCACAATTGGAATACTGCACTAGATATACAAGTCTCAATGGCTGCTTAATGGACACTGGAGGACAACAAGCTGGGTCTAATTTCAATCAGCAAGAAATCTTCATCCTCTGAGCTATGACACATCCTGGAAAAATCTTGGTGTCTCACTGGAAGGCTGACTGATGGAAAAACCACTGAGAGCTGTATTACTTCTGCTTCTGTTGACCCCAACATTGACTCCTCTTCAAATGGGGTATAAATATCGAAGGAATGCAAAGTAGCCTGGAAGTCTTTAAACAAATGTAAAGTCTTGTCAGTCTTCTCTTGACAACAAAAAGTGACCATCAAAAAGAGAAGTCATCTATGTTTTGCTGAACATCTGGTATGTGGATTGCTGAAATTTTGCAGCCACAAGGTGCTACCCATGGTCACAGCTGATGCTATAATTTTGGATGAAGAATCTGCAATGAAACTTTGGGCACTTCAGGGCCCTCTGCAATGAGCACCTTAAATTCCTCCGTGGAAAGATCCAGCAACATATTCGTGAGTTGGAACACAGTATCACAATTAAAGCCATATTTGGATAATAGCACTTTCTGATATGCAATGGGCATCTGTAATGAAGTCACATACATTTTCCTCCCCAAATCCAGTCTCTTGGACTATTTATCCTTAAGGATGGACTTAGATCTCCTTTGTCATGACCTGTCATTTACTGCTGTTACCACAGGAGAGTTAGGAGCTGGATGGTAGCAAAAACATTCAAAGCCCTGATGGGAACATAATACTTGTTTTCAGAATGCTTAGTTGGAGGTGGCAATGAAGCTGTGATATTCCACACTGAACTGGCATGCTCCATAGAGCATCATTTACTGGAAAAGCCATTCTCCCTGGAAGTGATAACTGGAGGATATTGAGCAACTTATACATATTCTCCTGCACAAACTCAGCCTAAATCCTCAAGGTGAGAGCCATATGCCTGAGAACGCCCTGGTATGACAAAGTTGTTGGGCACTGATGAGGAAGAGGCCTGTACTACAGAGTCATTCAGAGCCAATGGAGGCTGCTTGGCTTGGAGGTGGGGTGGGGAGAGGTTCCTGCACAAGAAAGCCAGTCTGGAAGAATGACCTCAGACTGTACTTGTAATAGAGGTGGCACAGGAAGAAAAACTTTAGCTCGAATCAGCAACTTTTGCCCTGGACTCTGATGAAGAGCAGAATCTCTCAGATCAAGGCACATCCCAAGGATTCCAATGCCATTGGGAATATAGGTATGGCACTGGGAGTGGCCAGTAGGTACTAGGGCCAGGGACCCCTACCCATTGATCCAGGTAGTGATGGTGATCTCAGGATGGTCTTGAAGGCTCCTGAGAACAAAAGGAGAGGAAGAAAATGCCCTTGAGTCAGTTTGTAAGGAGCTCTGGAAATCAGCCAGCAGAAGTATAGGAACCACCTCTGATGGATCAAATAAATGCTCAGCCTCATCTGGAATCCAATATGGAGAAAGCATCAGTGCCAAAAATGAATGAGCAGTTGACGCTGTCAAAACCAGAAGAGGCACTGGGCTTCTAATCAGTACTGGAGCAAATGCAGTGCTGATAAAGAGGTTGGAACCTGTAGTGGTGCAGTAGCGCCACTACAGCCCCTCAAGGGTTAAAGGCCTGGCTGCAGTAGCTAATCAGGAGCGAGCTGCCAGTATATAAGAGGGAGCAGCAAGGGTAGTTCTTCAGTCTGGCCTGGGCAGCCTAAGGAGAAGGTTTTCCTGCTGCCTGGCTGATGGAGCCAGCACCCTGGAGAGCTCCCAGTGCTGCCACTGGGAGCTGAAGAATCCAAAAAAAGAGGCAAGGAGGCCTGGAGGGACAGCGGCTAGAACTCCAGAGCAGCCAGCCAGATGTAGGTAGCTGTGGTGGGGCAGTGGTCTAGGCAAGGGAGGCCTAGCAGGACAGCGGCTGGACTCCACATGGTGAGCAACCAGAGGCTGGAGCAGCAGTCTGGATCCAGCCACCATCTGCTCCCAGCTCTCAGACTGGTGAGCAGAAGCGTGAGGCTGGGGGCTGTGGGGAAGTGGCCCAGGGAGTTGACGCCCAGCAAAGTGAAGAGACTGGAGGGAGGCGGAGCCTCAGAGGAGGTATCTAGGGTACCTGGGCCGGGGCCTGGTGTAGAGGGCAGGCACAGGTCCCTCCCCGCTTCCCCAGCATGCCAGGAACGGCGCAGGTGGCACGAGGGGCACAAGCTCTCTGGCCCTAGATTGTTGTATACTGTGGCTGGAGAAGAGTGAGCTGGACTAGACTGCAGGAGGCGGTCAACGGACTAGGCCTGGCCACTGCAGCAAAGTGGACCAGGGAGCCTAGTTGTCACCCCAGAAGGGGTGGAATATGGGTCTCGGCTGGAGGGCTGAGGTCCCAGAAGAGGACTTGGGGCGGAGTCTGGCATGTGGAAGGGCAGAGCATGGACTACCAGCAGGGGGAGCACTTGAGTTTAATTCCCCGTAACATTGCCAGGAGGTGCCCTCTTGATGAGTCTGGGGCATAGAACTGCTACAGATCCAACCTAGTGATTGGGTCTGCAGTAAGCACATTGTTGGTGCCAAAGACAGCGTCTGCTAGGATGAACTGTAGGGTACCATAAAGGATGTTGGCTGTGACTTGAATTCTGAGCCCCTGATGGTGCAGAATGTGATGCTGATGAGCGTGATGGCTATGTGACAAGATCAGATGGTGTAAACAGCACAGCAGGAGATGACGACATAGAAGCCGGGCCCTGAATTACAGGGGAATCAGGAACAGAAAAGCAAAGCAGGTCTGATGATGAATTGTTTTTCTATCTATACAGAAACAATTATATAAATAATGGAAGGCAACAGCTAAGAAACTGATAAAATCAAAATCTGCAACTGCTGGAATTGCTTTTCTTCTAGAGTCAATCATGCTTGTATTGTTTTCTGTATTATTAAAAATCTTAAGCTACAGGCAGGAGAAAGCTTTTTCCTGAAAATTTTTCCTCTCCAAAACAGATCGCTGAAAAGGCAAACATGTTAAGCAAGAAATTCAATGCTGAGTGATCCCGTCATCCATTTAATCTTGCCAAGTCAGCAGCAATTCATTTAAAATCTTATAGCATAACATTTGCATGTGCAAATAAGAAGCGATTCCACAGATCTATAATTTCATTCTGAGCAGCAGCTGGCAACTAGCTGCCTTTCAATTGCAAGAGAAATTACAATTTTGAAAGGCATCATCATAGCAGGGGATTTAAGTAATAACTTGATATTGACAATAAAAGAGAAATTCAATATCTTCAAATGTGAATCAAAGGGACAGTTAACACAATATCACAACTGAAAAATCTCTATTTGAATCTCCTGAAATTGGGTCCCAGGGAGAAAAGATAAACCAACAAACATTTCAGTGCATAGGTTTTATGTAAATCCAGCTTAGGTACATTCCTAATGGTAGCCTCTCCACTGAAGTATGTAAAACTTTTAAATCCTTTTGAAACCATTTCTGTGGTTTTCTTTGTCTCCAAATTCACAAGAGAGAAATAAATTTTAGAAGGCCACAAATTCTTTGTTACAGTTTCTCTAGACCAGTGAGTCTCAACCTGTTTATAATTGGCCACATATGCAGCCCACAATGTTAGGCACTAGAACTATGCACTTTTAAAGATCTTAATTACGTTGCAGCCATTTTGAACATCCCACAATATGCACTATTATTGCTATATCAGAAACTAGACACCACTAAAACATCTCCCAATCCCGGAAAACATTCCCTCTCAGGTGGACTAAGGACACCTGGCTTGTCTACACTCGAAAACTAGATTGACTTAAGTTAGGTCAACCTACAGCCAGCAGAGCAATTAAATCAGCTGTTGGTGTCTGCACTGCTCTCCTTCTGCCAGTGGAGTATGTTTTCACCAGGAGCACTTGCTCTGATGTTAGTGGACCATTGTGAGGCTGCACAGGGCTCACAGCTGCAGCCCCCTGCTCTGGAGCAGCCAGCCAGAGACAAAGCAACAATGTGAAATTGCAGCCATAAACCTGAAAAGAATGTTAATTTCACTGCTGCTACGCTTCCGGCTGTGAAATTGAAACTTGCAATAGGCTCACAGCCCCAGGACAAGGGAAAACACACCCACTGTAAGCCTGGTGCTGGGCTGACAGGTCAGGCTATCAGCGTGGGGGCGGGTGGGCTCCAGTTGTGACAGCTTAGACCATCACCCTAACTACATCAACTTAACCACTATACCTCCCACAGAGATGGCTTTATTACGGGTAGCTCTATACCAGAAGTGCTATATAGGCAGCGATATAGCATGTTTGGTGAAGATGCTGTATTTTGATGGGAGAGTGATTTCCCGTCAGCATAAGTTACTCCAACTCTGTGAGAGAGATGGAAACCATGTCGAGGAAAGAGCATCTCCTGCTGACATAACGCTGGTGTGCATACGCTTTAGGTCACCGTAACTTGCATCCCTCAGGATGGGTGGGAAAGGGAGGTCTTTTTCATTTACGTGAGTGACATAAGTTAGATAGATTTAAGCAGTAGAAAAGACCTGCCCTTAGCTGATGTAGTTGGCAACTAATGTCAGCGCATTGTTGTTGTATTTAGGTAAAGATGTGATTTTAAACAGATTTGAGCTGGTGTAAAACTCTGAACAGTCACACTAAATCATTATAAGCCAGATCAAACTGGTTTAGAGAGTGGTGATGCAACTTTGAATACAGAAAACATTTGGGTCTCCTATGGGGAAGACAATTCTGCTACAGAAAAGCTATTAGATTGCTTTAAATATTCAATTTTTAAAAGAAACAAGTAATTTGAAGTATTTTTCTAAAGTTAACCTCCATTGTGCAGTTCATTTATTTTAATGACATGGGTTACCTGAATCATGTTTAATAGATTAAATACTTTCACTATTTTTCTTCAATAGTTTAATAAATAGTCAAGGTGTGGAAGCTTTAACTATTTTAAAGATAGAAGCACATTGTAAATATGAGTGGCTACTGAATAAAAGGAAACTGAGCAGTAGCTCACAGTATAGCAGTCTTGGCTTGAATGGAACAAAGTAAATAATTGCACTGGAAAATGTTCACTTCTGGGCATTCTGCCATATAGAAAGGGTGTTGAATTATTGACACTGACAAATCCATATCAACAGAAAACTGAATACCAAAAAACTACATTTAGATTCTTATGGTCCTTGCTTTTATCAGTTCGTGCCCAAGTACTATATTGTATTTCAGAAAGTTGGCTGTTATATTGAAGCTGGTGTGTTTTTAATAGTTACAGAAACCATAAGATGTTAAGTATTCTTGCTTTGATCAGATGACTATTATTCAAATAGTTTATACATTTAACATTCTTTCCTTATACACCATTGTCTGTTTGCTCCCCATTAAAACAAACTGTGGAGTGGAAATGATAATATATGCATTCTATGAAATGGATTTATGTACTTATGTAGAACAACATAGTCCTAAACTTAATGTAGATAATCAAGCATTGTTGCTTTAAAAATATGAAAATGTTTTTGAAAACTTTATGATGCAGTTACAAATGTAAACATCCTCAATGCACATAAACCCATATTATAACTACTGAAGCATGATTAAGGCTGTATTCAGAGTTTTAGGGCAAGGTTTAAATCCTTTTATTAGGCATGAAAACAATAACCAAAATTACACCACTTAATTCAAAGTTACAAGAAAATTCATTCATTCTGAACTAATCCAAAATTATTAAAAATTACTTTGTTTTGCTTCAACTTCCCATTATTTCAGAGGATGTAGATTATTGCAGAGTGGCAGCCCTGCATTCTTATAGTTAATGTTGTGTAAGGTAATGGGGTCACTTTTGTGCTACGTTCCAGCCAACCCATAAACTAGGAACTGATTGTGCGACTCCCAGCTCAGTTTGTTCAATATCACTCCATGTCTTGGAACACTCTCTCGCCTAATAGTGGCAACACACTCCCTGGGCCTTAATCTACTCCCGATTTGCTCTTACCATTGCTCCACTTCCAGTCCTTCTCCAGCCTCAATTCAACCCCACGCTGGACTCCTAATTCTGGCTCCAACCACTAGGCCTAACTGCTTCTGCTCTGACCACTAGGCATGACCATTTCCATCCCATTCTGACTAGTTGGGCATTTCTTACAGTTTAAAAAATTACTATTTTAAGGTCCACATCTTATTCCATTTGGGTCAAAATTTGCTCTGCCATCTGGGAGTGCAAGATAGATAGGGTTAGAGGTTCAAATTTGGAGTCAGGGGAGCAAGATGTTCCAGAGATAGGATCCTTCCACTGTGGTCACTGAACTTGAGCAACACTCCTGTACTGTGCATTTGAGCCCTCGGCAGCTTTCAGAGATTGTGTTGTACATTAGTTGTTCTGTGCATACATTGTGCAGGGGCTCCTCTTGAAGAGTTAAAGATACTCCTCCCCACAATGAAATGTTAATGGACCTCTTCAAGAAATGCCTCCGTATGCGCAGTAAAGAAAAGATGCCTACACGGACCCTGAGTTTACGTCACATAACCCTCCCAAGACTTGCTAAATGTTACTACCTCTTCACTCTTGCTCAGGGGATTATTTATGAAACTCTTCGCACTTAGCCTGGGAAGCCGCAGTCAAATATGCCAACAAACTGCTGCCAATTACTACTACAAGCAGAGCCTTGTGTGCTGCTGCTAACTCAACCTACGGAACTCAGTACAGAAGCAACACTTACCTGATGCTCTCAGGGTACACGTGCACCTTTTCTCAAGTCACAAAGAGAACCTCTCCAACTTGCTTCAACTATTTCTTCACCACTCAATAGAGCTACCCCAACCATGAAGGTATCTGGAGCAGGCAGACTAAGCCTAGCAGGAGCCAAGCATGGAAGGGTTTAGTGTGGTGGGATCCAGATGTGGGATGAGAGGGTTCTGAGGGGGGAGGGGAGGTGGGGAAACTGGATGAGAATGGCTTGGTGGGGAGTTTGGGAGCAGCAGCTCTTGATACATATGGGCTCGCTGGGGGATTATGGGTGCAGGGGTAGTGGGAGTCTGAAGGGGGGTTTAAGTGAAGGTGGTCAGGGCTCAGCAGAGGAATCTAGGTGTGGCAGGCTCAGCGGAGGAAGTTGCTATGGGAGTAGGGCTTACTGGAGAGCTGGTTGGGGTGCAGCTGGTTGGGGCTCAGTGGATCTAATCTGCAAGATACAGATGCAGGGTGACAGGGCTCATTAAAGTGTAGGCTTTATACCCTACTAGTTGCATGGTAAGAGAAATTTTATCCTTGCAGAAATTCTTGGAGTCCCTAAGGTCTCATGGGGCTCTTGCATGTTTTTTGCCAACTACAGAAATAAATTAGAGAAGGACAAATCTTGGAGCTCCTAAACCAGGCCTCAACAAATCTGCTGGACACCTAGGGTCCAGCCCAAAACCTGAGGCATCCCAAGGGGTGTGGCAGAGAAGGGACCTCCACCCCTGAAAGATTACTGCCACCTCTTCTTCCAGCAGTGGTGCATTCTGGCCCCCTTCTGTTGAAAAAGCTGCTGCCAGTGCCCAGGATTTAATCGAGCCCTGTCCTAAATGTTGCAGGGGAAGAAATTATTCTGCTAGTTCCAAAATTCCACAGGATTAAAAACAGGTGGTAATCTGAAAAGGAAGAAACCCAATTTCACAGAGCAGTTGGGATGATGATAGGGGGCTTTGCTTATAGAGAATTTTACACATTTTTTCTCTAATACTCAATAAGGGTCTTCAAATCCTCTTTGTAATTCACTGGAAGTATTTTATGACATCCTTAAGATACAAAATTGAAGGTTTGGTTTAAGACCACTGATATGGATATCATGAATTTTTCTGAAAAAATTAAGGTTTCATTTGACCCATCTGAATCGCTGAGGTGGGACCAGCTGGAGAGACCAGACAGACAATCTCAGAAAAGTTCCCCATTTTCAGAAGGCTACTGTTTGTACTTCAGAAAGGCACAGATACCTTAATACATAAGGCTGCCTCAAAAAGAGTAGTAAGTATGAATAAATACTGCAGCATGTGACCCTGAAATCTCTTCGTGCCAACTGGCAGAGGATTTGCACATGAGTGTACAGAAATTCCCTACGTTGGATATACACCTAATAATTCACTGATGTGTGGCATGGGAAGCATCTATCAAAAACTAGTAGCCGATCATCATAGTCATTGTGAAACCTAAGGAGTTATGCATATACACTGCAAATAAAGTTCTAAGACAGGTAACGAGATGTCTCAGACAGGGTCCTTTCAGGCAGGTGGTGACAGGCATTTACTACCCTGTCTGATCACTGTATATCCTAATGTGTGTTGATTGAGAGAGACTGAAACCTACAAGGCAGTTGACAGGAAAAAAACAACCAGTAGGGGGATAGTCTGTTTATGAATAAGGACAATGAATTGTTCTGATGTACCTGGAGATGAAGATAGGTACTGGGATCTTTCAACCCTGACTACAATGGTGGAAGGACTTTGAGTGAGCATTGTTCTAAGATAAAGCATTTAGTTAAGTAAGCCTAGCTTCTAGAATGCAGGTTATGATTTTAAGTTATATGTGAACATTTGTTTTCAACACTCCTTGCTATCACATGAATATTTATACTTTGTGTTTTTTATATTTATATTTCCCCCCCAAATACCAGATTCATCGCAATACACAAAATAAATAGAGGGTTAGAACATAAGAAGGGAAGGTGAAGCAGCACATATGTATTCAGGGTTACATTAGACTATAGGTTTACATTAATCAGAGACATCTAATAAGTCAGCAAAAATTGCTTGGAACGCCAGTTGTTTATTAGTTGCAATAACAGCCAGATCACTAAGACATGCACCAGTTTTGGGTGGGGGCTGACTTCTCCATTTTGCAGGGCTAGTTTTTAGCAACCCAAGCTGACCAGCCCATGAGCCAGATACAGTGAAACCTGGATTATCCGGTCCTCAATTAACCGTAAATTCGGTTAACCGGGATCGGATCGGGTGGCCGCAGAAGCTCCCTCAGCCCCAGGGCTCCGCTCTCACCAGGAGCTGCGGCGGCTTAACGCCGCAGCTCCTGATAAGAGCTGGGGGA
>ML685793.1:3717141-3771817 GCA_007922175.1 Pelusios castaneus | reverse complement strand
AGAAGCTCCAGCGGAGCTTCTGCAGCCACCCGATTCCCCCAGCTGGTTGGCTGTCAGTATGAGCTTCGATTATCCGGGCTTTTTGATTATCCGGTTCACAGGCGCCGGTCATTAACCCGGATAATCGAGGTTCTACTGTACTCCCTTCTAGCACCACAGTAGCCCTTGGTGGGCAAAAGGTGCAACTGCAGTGCCTCTCCAGCAGAATGTATTGTTCAGGGGGGCAGGGCAGATATCTGCCAGGGACATGAATTTTGCATATGCACAGTGGTGCAGAATTCCCCAAAGAGTAAGAATTGAGGGAAGAAAAAACCTTTTTGAAATTCTTTAGTTGGAATGGGTCAAGGAAACATGATATGAACAACAAGGAGTCCTGTGGCACTTTTATAGACTAACAAATGTATTGATTGCACGAGCTTTGGCGGCAGAAATAACCAGTAGCACATGCTCAATTCTGAAAAGCACACTACACTTCTTAACTGACAGAAGAAAATAGAAATACCTGCTCTTTTACAGAAGCTAGAATGGTAGTGGCAGTGGTCTCTGGCTCCATGCCTGGGCCTGTGGAGGTGTCTTGAGTGGTCTGCTGCAGCCCCTCCTCTACCAATGGTGTCTGCTCAGGAGCCGGCATATTGCCTACAACCAAACAAATTTGACCAGTTAATATTTTAAGCTGGTGATGTTTAAGTAAATGCAAGTCTTTGGCGTGGACTTCATTTTTATAGGCTTTTGCAGATTTACTGACAACGTTTTAACAAAAATAAGAGAATATTCCACATTCTGATTATCTGCATGAATTGCTAACAACACTGTGCTTCTCTACCTATTTTAAAGTGGAGTGATGTTGGGTCACAGAGAAAGTTTCAGACAGAGAACTTTAAAAAGTGCCTTAAAAATACTGCTTCATGGTACCAAAATTGATTTCATTGGCTTTTCTTGCCAATACATTTTGAACAGGTAAAGTCAACATAAAAAAAAAAAAAAGCATAGGAGCATTATAAACTTAAACACTTGCTCTTTCAACTCTGAATAATAAAAAGAAACATCAAGAGTATTTTAGAAATACAAAGCACTACACAAAGGGCTCTTTAAGTCAGAAATAATAAAGTTGTACTATCCCCATTTTGCAGAAGAGGCAACAGATTGGGTAAACTGTGTAAGGCCTGTGTGCAGTCAGACAGAATATGGTATAGCTGGGATTAAAACTCAAATTCTAAACCTCATAATCTAACACACTGAAGGGAAGGAGGTGTTAAGGAATGAGAATTATTTTTTCCAATTAAAAAAGTTGAACATGAACAGTACTAAAGTATCCAGTAACACACCATAAAATGGCACATGTACAGGAGTCAAATCAGTAGCTTATTCATATATGCAACAGATCAACTTTTATATGTAAATGTTCTAAATAACCAATACATATTGTTATACCATCTACATATGGTGCTCCCATCATCCTTCACAAACAAGAAAACAAAACAAAAATGAGAATAAATATGAATGCTTTTCCAAAATCAAGAAGGCTTTATGTATTACCATTGTTGTATTAATACTCTGTACTTCAACAGATCTTTCCAGTCTAAGCTCTCAATGCTTTACAAATATTTAATGAATTAAACCTCAACAGTCACCCTGTGTAAAGGTAGATAAATCATCTTCCCAGAGGACACAGCAAACCTATAGCAGTGCCCAGCACAGAACTGACTCATGAATTCCAGGTCAATCTTTAATCATATCTCTCGCCTGCCTGTCAATTATATGCCAATTCAACATTTACTTAAAAGGAAAAAGGATTGTCTATGCAAGTGACTAATTTAAAAGCATAAGAAACACAAGGTGTGTACAAGAAGTGTACTTTTGCTATAAATGACCTTCTGCCCTTTTTTTTTAAATTTAGGAGTGATTTCGTTAATTTGTAAGTTAACTCTTATAAAATGTTAAAATTAAAAGGGTTTGTATAGATCCTGAATGTGCTTTTTCCCTTCATTTTGTAATCCTTGTAGAATTTTGCACTTTAAAAAGAACCAATTTTCACTTTTAAATAACTATTCCTAGAAGCATTATCTTAAATTTTATGCATTTCTTATCAACAATGGCCAACTGTAGGGCAGAAATGTATCTTGTTTGACATGAACTTTCATAGATGCAGGAGCAGAATTCTGTGCTATCCTGAAGAACCTTAATGAAATTAAAAGAATTAAGATAAATTAGAGGAGAAAGATGTGGAAAATAGGAATGTAAAAGCAAAGGCTATTACATTTTTATATGATACTGGTGAAATAGAATACTTTTGCTTATTTTTACAGGTTTAGAAAGAGGCTAAACAAGCCAGAAACATTAGTATAGGGTGTTTTTTTAATATTGTATGTAGCAGCTTCCACAGAAGTTAAAGTTCTAGAAGTGCTTTAAGTAAAATCATGTAGAAGCTGACACTCATCCGGGTGGTTTTAAAGTAATTAATAAAAGAAATTAACAGCATTTACAGCAATGGATAAAGTAACTCATCTAAATTGGAATGACATAAGAATTTGAAATGTAAATGCGATGGGTCAGGACAAACATGATACATGTATAAACTATATTTTATTTTAGTCGTATGTTCTTTGGCAGTACAAAGAAGGGATTGCTGCGTGAAGTGAATTAGTTCAGAATGAAGAATTTAGTAATCACATTGAAGAAAAGCATTCATTGTTGCATTATTTTGTTTTTATTTATTTATTTTTAAATTCTGAATGTAGCAGTGCAGGAAAAGACAACAAACAAAAGGATTTCCATTGCCCTGGCACTATGACAGTAAGCAACATTCTGCTTCAGTAGTACTGTCAACATCAAATGTAAAAAATCATGAATCAACCCCACCTCCCAAGAAAATCACAATTTTTTAAAAGTCAAATTTCAGGTTCTTTCTATTTGCTGTCTGGCTTTTGAGATCTGGGGTGAAGTCTGGTCAGATATTTAAGCTTTTCTCTGTGACCCTGAGGGCTAGAAGCTTATTTTTTAGATAATGGCAACGGGGGGGGGGGGGGGGGGGAGCCAGCCCATTTCCTGGCTGGGCCCCTGAGTCTGCAGGGTGGGCCTAGCCAAGGGCAGCTTCTGGTCATGTGACTGGAAGCTGACAGAGCTTAAATTGTTACTTAGCAAGCCGAGTCGGAGGAGGAGGGGTGGCGGCGAGATGAGGCCCCGTGTAGCACCTGGCAGCAGTGGCTGCAGCCAACCCTGCAGTAAAGTTCGTGCCGGTGTCAGGAGCTGTGATGGGCAGGCCTCATTTCCAAGTGGGTGGACCTGAGGCTATGCCCCTGAATGGCAACCTGAGATTCTCATGTAATCACTTGTTTCTGGGAGCTAGGTCTACACTAGCACGTATGTTGGCAAAACTGAAAAAAACTATATTCCTAAGCGACAAAAGTTTTGCCAATGTAAGTGCTAGTATAGACAGACTTTAGTAAAACATCAAATATCAAGAGATCCACAGTAGAAGAGAGGAGTTAGTAACAGCGCATCAGCCAGAAATAATGATTAATTCAAAAGACTATCTGCCAGTGATTAACTACACTGAGCTGGACAAACTAAAAGAGATTGTGAATCCTAGCACTGGTCCTCTCCCCTCCTCTGCCTATATTTCAAATCAAAATACTTAGTTGGGTTCCCTATATCTGTGGGTTTAAGGAATAATAGAAGATTATACAACACATACAGATTGTGTGATTTTAAAAATAGTTTTGGTGCCATATGTCTACAGTCATCTAGACAATTTACCAAAGCAGAAGAAATCTAGACCAAACAGAAAAAGATGCTTCTCTCCCTACACACATACAAAAGTAGCCTTCATTTCCATCTTGATTGGTCCTGATTGGATGGAAGCTGTGCTGGGATGGGTGTGCCTGCACCACTCAGTGAACCTACGCCACTTTTGCAGGTAAGTTTTCCTTGTTGCAGATTTCCTGCTGTTCAGGAGAACATGGTCTCACTAGGTCTGAGCATAGTAGTTCTAGATCAGTGAACCATTCAGGCACCACACTGAGATGTAGTCTGTTTAGGTGAGCATGTAATGTTCGGCCTTTGTTCTGTGACAGGAGGTTCAGTATCAACCGCAGGGCGATTAGTGGTCTCGTGGACATATTGAGCCGGTAAGTGAACCACATTTGTCTCGGTCATACAGGTGCTATCATGATCAGTCTTGCCTTTTCCTGTCTTAGCTTGCATCTGGTCAGTATAGCGCTGAGAGCTGGCTGTTTTGTAAAGTACATCAATTCTGTAATTTTATTGGTTCTGCTCTGAGGGACTGGGATTGCGCCCCATCCTGTCTGTTTATATAGTACATGCATGCCATATTATCTGTCCTCATCTTCACTGCCTTTCCCGCTATGAGGGGTAGGAAGTGGCGGTATGCATTTCAGACTGTTCGTAGTTCCAGCAAGTTTATGTGGAGAACCTCTTGTGGATTGACCACTTGCCCTGCGTTGTGAACTGTTGTAGGTGTGCCCCCCAGCCTAGAAGTGATGTATCTGTGGTAATGAGCATGGAGGCTGGGCGAGGGGTGAGTGGCATCCCCGCAAGGAGATTTTCTGGAGAAGTCCACCATGTTAGTGACCTTTTCATGCTGTTTGGGATTGAGATGACTCGATGTATTGTATGTTTGTGTGGTTTGTAATCTGACGCTAGCCACATCTGCAGAGGCCCCTAGTCCTGCATTCTGAACCACATAAGTGGTTGATGCAACATGTCCCAATAGTTGGAGACACAATGCTTAACAAGAAAGGGAAACAACTGTGACTTATAATCTGAACCAGGAAGTGTTTGGCACCAAAGATTCTTTTTGGAATGTCATCCAGGTGTTGCATCCCTTCCTTAAGGTGAACTTTTGAAGCAGACCATGACCACAATGCCAGAGTGCTTCAACCATTTGCCAATAAATATAAAATTTCAAATCTGAAAGAGGAATTCACAATTTACATGTACTTGCCTAATCCTGACAATGCAAAACTGGATGTGCTGGCTTTTTCAAACAGTCATCAAGACACACTTCCCAAAGTGGCATGATAAGCTTTGAGTGTACCCCTTTGTACATTAATACAAAATATACCTTTGTACATTAAAAAAATTCAACGGAACTGTAGTAAAATATGCATATTATGAAATATTTTTCATCACCCAATTTTTAAGTTTTTAATCCAATTTCATCACAGTTCAAATGTTTAGAAAATAAACACTGAAGAATTCCTAGCTTTTATTGGTGTAAAAAACAAACAATATCTTAAAGATTAGAGCACTACATATTTAGTATTAATGTAACTCAGCCCTCTACTGTTCCAAATCTGGGTCTCTGGTGAAATGAAGCTTGCAAAATTTGGGAATCACCAGCAGGAGTAACCCATACAATAAAGGGGAAAATGTAAATTTTTGTCAGTTTCTGTTGGCCATTTCTGAGTTCTTAATGCAATTCACTACACAAAGCTCTCTCACCTGAGTAAAAAATATTTTCTCATCAGTTGCTCACATCTGTAGCACAAGACAACCTCACAAAAAGAGAATTAAAACAAGACAAGGTTCAACAACTTGATCATATTTCTTCCCCATTTACTGCTGAGCAAGTTTAACTGATGTTTGTTAGACTCAACCTATTTGAATACTGCATTACCAGTTTCATCAATTGCTCTTTTTTTGTCTAGCAAAATGGCTTGCTTAAACTTGAAATTTGTTGCAGGTCAACTTGAATTATTTCATAGTGAAGTGCCCCGTGTCTATAAACACATTTTTCTATTGTGAATCATCTGGCTTTTTAATATACATTATTAAACCCTCTTTGAAAGTGGGTTGCTGAGATGTGGGATAAGCTTACCTTCAGCAAAGTAGGTGTAAATGCATACATACTCATCCCAAAACAAACTGCCCATCTGCCAAATCCTCCTACTGGTATCCCATACTGCTTTGCTGGCTAACTGGGTGATCATATCTGTTTACTTGTGTGCCCCCCCTTGATGCCACTTCTGTTTAAGTGCTGGCACACAGCCAAGTTCTACCTTTTGCATTGCATCTGCTGTTGCAATGCAAAGAATATTGCTGATTATCTCATTCTTCACCATGGTCCAGTTCTGAGATGGAGGAGTTAAAGCTCTTCAACCCAAAAGGAAGTGATCAAGAACTTCTGAATGGCAGTAAAGCACAGGTCTACAAGCAAGATGCCATGACAAATGTGGGATACGGGCACTACCAGGACACTCTCCAGCTTTGTAGTAAGGAAAAGGAGCTTCGGCTGGAATACAGAATTGCTAAATGTCACAGGCCACCTGGGAGAGCTATCACAGCCCACTTGTACAAGAAGTTGGGTCATCTGTTTGCTAGAGATGGCACCACTCAACCACATTGTGCTACTGATTCTCTGACTGATCCTCCAAAGCAGAATCCTGTTGACCCAGTGAAACCCTAGGGCAGGCGGTTGTGGAGTTTCAGGAGCATCCTAAATTACAACCAGAGAAGTATGAAATGATATTATAAGAGAACTTTAGGGAGTGGAACAACTTAGTTTCAGACACCATAAGGTGCTATATATTGGGTTAACTTCTCTCCCCCTTACAGGCTTTTAATATCAATCCCTAAATCCACTAACTAGCTCCTGCGGTCATTATTTAGACTCTAAATAATGGCTGCAGCAGATTTTGTACAAACTCTCCATGCCTTCAGTTCTAATAGATAAACATGGACTGACCATTTCAGTCTGCTATGTATTGTCCTCCCCATCACGTTCCCCACCATTACGCTAACTAATCTCCCCTGCATGGTTAACAACTTGCTCCCCACAGCATAATGTAGCACCACATAGGAAACTATTTGAAGAAAGGCACTTCATTGTAACAGAAAATGCAGAAAAAGAAAAAAAAATAATGTTTCTGGCTCAGTGTCATTAATGTCCTTAGCTTTGAGCAAACATGAATCATTTGAGTTGAATCACACCACACAAATTTCCTAAAAGGAAGACGTTTTATAGATTTTTTTTTTTGTGCCAAGCACTTTATGCTGATCCATAGGAGTTAAATATGAGAATTTAAGGCGCAAGTAGTGCTATAACTTGGCAACATCACTGCACAGCCAAGCAGCTCACTTGTAACTTGTGATTCCTGCACCAGCTCCGAGAGGAACCATGATAGCACAGAGTAACACCGCAGATCTTCTCCGTTTGCCCAATGATGATTTTTTTTTTTTAAACTGAGTACTCTGTCTTTTGGGGACAAGGCTCAGGTTAACATCCTTCAAAGCAGTGGTTCTCAATCACTGCGTCGGGACGCATTATTGTGTCACCACACAGCAGTTAAGTGTGTTGGGGAGAGCTGGGGAGATGGCTGGGAGGAGGTGGGTTGGTGTGTCCTGTAGGGTTGCAACAGGCCACCAAATGACACATGCTTCCCTCCTGGAAAAACCACCACTGCCACGGATCCCCTTGCTGCCAAGGCTCCCCCTGCTGGCAGTAGCTCAAATAAGGTAGCCCCTGCCGCAAAAAACCCCAAAATCCAACCATCACCATCACTGAACACCTGCCTCAGCAGGTGCTTTCCATGGCAGCAGGCTTGAGGAGCAACCCCCCCCCCCCACCACAAAAAGCAGTCGTCGCAGGTACTTGCGGCAGCAGCAGGTTTAATGAGCAGTTCCTGCTGCCGCAAAAAATGGCTGACACAAGGACTTGTGGTGGTGGTTCTTAAAGGGGCACCACCCTGTTATGGCCACTCACCTTGCTGCCCAAAGACCCCATGAGTGTTTCTTTCAGTAGCGGGGGGGGGGGGGTGGCAATTTCAGTGGTGGTCTCATTGTAGCAACATACTTGGTTGCGGTGCCATGACACACTTTTGTGTTGCAACCCACTTTTGTGTTGCAACATAAAGGTTGAAAACTGCTTCTCCGGTTTATCTATCACTCCCCCCCCAGCTTATCGTCATTTCCAAACATGCTGAGGGTGCAATCTACTCCATCCTCCAGATCATTTATGAAGAAGTCGAACAAAACTGGCTGCAGGATTGACCCCTGGGGCACTCTGCGTCAAGCCAAGTTTGGCAGAGAGAAATTCTTGGGAGGATGCGGGCGGGCGGGGGGAAATCACCATTTCCCCACTGTTGCTTATGAAAATGTTGGCAACATGCCAAAATAACTAAAAATGAACTTTTTACAAACCTGAAGGAGTCAGTGCATAATGAAAAAAAGACAACTTTAAATTTTTTATTTAACAATATTATACATTTTCTGGGTAGCCCCATGTGAAAGTTAAAAAAATGCCATTTTTATGGTTGCCCATGCAACCGTAAGTCAAGCTCCTTTTCATCTATGCACAATGTTTTTAAATTACATGGTCCCATACTATTTTTTCCACAAGATCCAACTCATTCAGTGTAAAAGTTAGATTAGAAACAAGAAGGCAAAACAAAGGTTGCATGGGCCAAATCTTAAATCTGGCGTTTTCTAACTTTCAAGTACTTAACTTTGCAACCGAGGTAAGTCTGAACTTGTTTCTTCTACCTAAACTGTTTTAAACATCATACCTGTCACAGTAATGAGACAACAGGATTATGCATAGTATGAAATGTCAAAATGAAAAACTCCCAAAGACTAAATATTAAAATAACAGAAAAGTAAATCTCAAGTTGAGAATAGAAATTAAGATAATAGATTTCAAGTTGATGAGAAACCAGAGTTCAAATAGTAATTTATTGATAAGAAAACTGTACATTACTAAACAAACCATATTTGTGTTATATTTCACAAAGCAACTAAGGCATTCCAGATAAAGATGAAAAGTAATGAAGGTAAACAGGAAGTTAGAAGAATGAATTAGGAGTTTCATCCAGAGATAGTTGAAATCTATTTTACAATCCTAAAGTAGCTCTCTCTCAAGCACAGGTGGATCGGTGACCAGAACATCACTGACGATTAGACCTTTCCTTTTGATAGCAAACGGATATGTTTTCAAGGCTGTATTACACTCACAGAGAAATTTCAGATTCCCCTGCTGCAGATGCAGTTCACCAATTATTACTGAAATGTTTCTATTGCAGAAATGCCTACATGAGTACTCAAGTTCTGCTTGGCAAGAGACACAGTAAAATAATAACCCCTGCTCCAAACAGCTTACAAGACCAAGAGAATAGTTTGTTGATCACTTTTCACCATTAGAAAAAAATTAGAACTGTAGAAACCCTCTCACAAACTACTTGCCTCCAGGTAACTAGATTTCCAAGTAACTGAAACTTGTTAAGGGTGTTGTCAGAGCAACACTAGGATTCTGAAAGCTAAATTTGCATATTTTTGTCTTGCTTAATTGCATGTGAAAAAATGGCTTTAGTTAAGCCTGCCACCTTACAACATCCAATTCTGGTTTCCCTCAGCAACAGATCAGAGCAGTTTATCCCTTAACTTCAGCCTCCCAGCATCAACAACTCATCTAAACAGCTGGAATCAAGTGAGTTTTTGGTCCCTGTGGTTTAAATTTCTTTCCTTTCAATTTCTACAGAGATTTGGACTGTTTTAATAGTATACTCATAATAATTCTTACCTAGTAAATATTTACATAGCTATTTGTTTAGTTTTTTGCCTCCTCCCCCCCCAAGATTCAGACTTTAATGAAGGTGTGCTGGTCATGCTTTTCTCATTCCAGAAAAAAAGACAGAGCTCCCGCAGGCATATTAATTAAAGGAAAGGTTTTCGGGGGGGGGGGGGGGGGGGAAGAAAAAAAAAAAAAAATCATCTTCAAATAAATCATTTGTAGACTAACCCAACAGACAAGCCTAGTTGCAAGGAAGTGTGAATATTCCCCTCAAAAACAAAACCCACAAAATCTGTAACTGATCCCTGTACACCAGAGGTTTTCAAACTATGGGTCAGGACCCAGTTCTGGATCCCAGATCACCAAGTGTTGGGTCGCAGCGCCCCCTGCTGACACTGCCGAAAGACTGGAATGCATTACTCAAAGATGTAATTGTTGGATCATGTGCCTAAGTGATGTTTTTCAAATGGGTCCTGAAAAAAAGTTTGAGAAGCCGCTGCTGTGCACTGCTGATCTTGCATAAGGAAGTATTCTGGTTGGGGCTAGAATAACTGCAGAGGAGTCAGCACTGCATCTCAGGTCTAGGAAAATATTCAAGCCTTAGGAGACAATTGGTTCTGATAGACACGTAGGCATCTACAAAGATAAAAAATAAACATTTCCTTGTATTTTTCTTCTTGTACACTCACTTTATGAAAGATACTCTGATTTGTCCCTTGAACATTAAAAACTCATTAATGAAGAATCCCTTCATTCTATTTACAAAAACTATTTTCATTCCTCAGGTGGCCTTATAAGAAATGTAATACCTTTTTGGCTTGCTAATAAGAGGCTCATGTTACATTCAAACCTCTTGCAGATGGTACACAGACACCATTTTGAAGGTTATAAAGAACTGTTTCATAAGAACTGATAATACTGTGTTCTTCCCTATTATGACACAGATAATCTGCTCTTTCGAACTCTTAGTTCACAATGCACAAAATGGCATCTCGTGCTAAATTTCAAGTAATTCCACAGTTCATGTGCACTTTTTACAGTAATCAGTAATCACTCAAGCACTGACTGAAGTAGATCTCTATCAAGCTCCTTATCTCAGATCCAACTGCCTCTCAGTTGCATAATATGCAGGGGTTGACATAACTTTTCAGGTCATGTTCTCCAGTGAGTACCAGCAGAAATTGTATGGTACTTTATCAGCTGTCACATTTGCGCCCCCTCATGCCTCATGTCATCCCCCTCTAACAAGGGGCAGGAGTTCCAGCCCCACCCCCCACCAGCCCTAGGGAGTGGGATATACCTGCAAGGGGGACATGAGGCTGGGGGGATGCAAATTAATTCCGCCCCCCTGCAGTTACCCAGTATGCAGCAGCTGCTCGTCTCCTGCAGCAGCCTGGCTCCGGCTGGGACAGGGCAGCCTCCCCCCTCCCCCCCCCACCTTTGGCTGGGCGTCACTCAGCATCTCTCTCACACTGACTCTGGGGTGGGTATTAAATACCTTCCTTGGCCTTGAACACTGACGGGCATCAGGCCTTGCTCCTGGTATTGAGCACAGAGGACACAAGCCCAGCGTGTCCAAGCCAGTGCCCCGAGTGCCAAGCCAGCAACACAGGCACAGAGAGGTATGCTGGCTCTTAAGTGTCCTGCTCTGCAGTATGTTGCTGAGGCACGTCGTGCAGAGCAGGAGAAGAGGAGGGAAAGTTAAATCCCTCCTCTCAGGTAGGCAGCGGGGGGGGGGGGGCAGTGGCTGCCCTGGGTCAGGGCCCACAGTGGCTGGCCCCAGCCTCAGTGGGTGGAGGGGGGGGAGGCTCCAGGGCCGTCCTTTGCCGGAGGCGAGTGGGGCAAGCTTTTGGGGAAGTTTGTAGTACGCTTTTTGAAAGGTTAGGTGTCCATGAGTACCTCTTCTGTTAATCCCTGATACGAGTCCCTGAAAGGTACAACATCTCACATTTTCCCTTTCCAGCCCAAACTAACAATTATGATCAATCAACATTTACATTTTTAAAAATGCTTATAACCAACTTACTAACAATGCTTAATTATCCATGCACCATTGCTTTAAGGATCCGCCTTGAGAATATCAGTACAACTATCATCAGAAAGGACTAAGCAGAGGTGCTTGGGAAATGTTCAGCAAAGTATTTTGCCATATTCTGCTCCCTTTTTCAGAAGGTATTTTATTATTTTCATTCTGTTTTCCATCAATCTGTTGTATTGCAACGGGAGACTAAGGGTTACATATCTAAACCCATATGTCACTGTAAATTGCTTCAACTTATGGCCACTAAAACTACAGCCCTGTGTCAGACATTGCTATGTCAGGTACACCATGTCTTGCAAAAATACATTCTGTGTGAACACAATCACCTATTTAGTGATAGTATCTTCTAATAAAAATTATCTCAAGAAAGTGAGAGTAATAGTCTAGAATAGATTAAGTACATTTTTTTCCAGTTGATATAAACTATGTACCCAAATTGGCTTCAGGAGGACAATTTATCCTGTCAACATGGTTTTGTTGACTTGGTCGTATTTTTGGCCTATATAATAAATCTTGACAGCCTCTTCAATATCACTTTGTATTTGAAATCAGTATAAAAATGTATCTGGCTCTTATTAGATTTTTTTCAAGCCCTAAATGACCACAATGTATCCTTAACACATTTTTCTGTAACATTTTAGGGATAACCATGTAAGTGCTTTAAACAGAATCACATCTAGGACTAAGAGTTTCCTCTTGAATGGGTAATAGGAGCTAGGAACCTGCTAATAGCCTTAATTACATTCTGCAGGGTCTCATCTTGAATCATAGTTCTGTCAACCACTGTCCACATTTCATCTGAGACTGGACAGTTTATTATTTTAAAATGTATTTTGTTTTTATATTAAATAAATACAGGCATGAAGTAGAAATAGCTTATATATAATAATATATATGTTCATCATTTGCAAAACCTGAGGAGTAAAAAAAACCTCCTGAACCTGTGGAAGTCGTGCAAGGCATTAATAATTAAAGTGACAATAGATAAATGAAATGAGAACATAATCTATGAGTATCAGGATCAACACTTTCTTTTTAAATGAAATTGACATACAATTCTAGCTCTGCACTTTACTCCACTGCAGTTTTGTCAAATGCTCTAGAATGTCCACATCTACAATCATCTCTCCCAGATCTGTATTCAACAACAAATTATACATGTATAACAGGAAAAAAAAAAAAAAAAACAGCTTAACATTGGCCTCTCCTAAATAAAGACATGAAACTTTTGATAGCCATAAACCAAGGCCAAAGCATACTGACATTTTGAAGATACCGACATTGTTTTTTTTAGAAACTGTGATGCATAAACCATTGATCTCTAGATTTCACCATAAAGTTTTAAGAGAACTGCATCAACAGCCTACTTGGAAGCATCTGTCGACAACCTAGTTTTGTGCATACTGGCATGGTACCTCAGAACTAGGGCCTCTAAATAGTTCAGGTATTGAAACTCTTTATTAAGATTAGGATTTTATGTCCATTGACCATGATTGCACAGCAGCACTCTCAGGTTGCTGGTTTTGGAAGCTAGATTAAGCAAAAAATTTATTATGCCAAGTAATCTTTGTAGGCCTCCATTCTTACTCGTCTGTTAGATAGGCATGTGCTCATAAGTCTCAGCCTTACTGTGATCTACCTGTACACCTTACTGTGTTGTCCTCCCTCACAAGTATGTTATTCTTTTTACATAAAATTTACATTTTTCGTTTCTTTAACTTTAGCCCAGCAGTTCAGGCTATATATAAAGTTTCCCAAAGCCTCTTGCTCTTCTGCTGTTATTCCCCAGATCAAAAACTTTACCTGTGTAGACCTTAACACCTTTTGTACTATCAAAATGTATTATATTTTCTAGTGAAACATGTCGGGTACCAAAACAATCCAAATAGCAGTCTCCATAACCACCCAAAAAGAGGTGTTGAATGTGTACAAACATGCACACTGTTTTCCTAAGGACATCTGCTAGAACTCCGATGATGCATCCAATATTTAGTATCTCCCAATATTTCTCCCCTTGTAGGTGATGGGAAGTTCTCTCTTTTTACATATTTGTTTAATTCTTTTGGGTCTATACATAAAAGAAATGTTCAGTCATTTATTTCCCCCTCTACAATGACTAATTAGTGTACCTACTCTGTTGGTCCTTCTATACTGGTACATGTTGGTTTATAGTTCTGAAACAGTTCATGATGGATTCAAAATAAAAACCAATTCCCCCTAACCCAAACCATTTTTTTTTAAATTGGAATTTTTAAAATCAGACTATTAATTTTAATTAAAATAGGATTTTTTTTAAAAAATAAGCTATTTAAAATTATGTTAAAAAATGAAACTGTGTTAAGGACTAAATTTATCATCATTTATTTAAGTCATTTAAATTAAATACAAAAACTAATAGTGGTACATGTTTACCAGATATCAAGTGTGAAAAACTGGGATGGGATGGGGAAAAATAGCCCTGACTACCAGGGATGTCCCTAAAAAAGCAGGACATCTGGTCATCCTATACATGTTTGCTGCCAAGTTTTGAAGACAGTCAAAACTACTGCAATGACAAAAGTCACTGGGCTAAGCACCTGGAACCCGAATCTTTAAAACATTAAACTAGCTTTTGATAGCACTAGCCTCTTCTGGAGGCGCAGTGAGATTTTTTTTAAGTACAGTTTATTCTGCTAGATCAGTTAAATGATAGTTTATTCTGGCTAACAAAAAGAAATACAAAATTTAGTTTAAAGTCTGTATTTAGTTGCAAGTTGTGTTAATGGTTACCAAACACTGAAAATATTTTTTCCTTTAGTAACTATAAAGTAGAAGTGGAAAACAAGATCAAAATCGATTATTTAAATCAAGGTTTTCAGATTCCTACTTACATCACAGTTAAAACTGATTATTTAAAATCACTGATTCAAATCAATCCACCCTAAAGCAGCTCGATGTCATTTCTCTAAACTAGCAATATATTCAACACTCGGAGTCTTATAACAATTTATTTATATGAAAATTTATCAAATTCATTATTAATAGAAATGTTGATGTTAGACATATCAGTGTCATTAAAAGATGTAATTAGATAGTCATGACTTTCCAGACAGGCAGTTGTTTCAACCACTGCTCTTTCAAGTACTGTATGTTTCTCGGCAAAGTTACTGTTTTTCTTATCTTCAAAAGAAGTGTGGGCTTTGACCCTTTGTACGTGCTTAACTTCACTTTGAATAGTCCCACTGACTTCAAATGATTGCAAAGCCAGGCTATAAGACTGATAAATATCTTGGATTATGCAGTGTGGGAAACACAACAGGGAAATGTTTAGTAGGGCAAGGCTTATTTAATGCTCACCTGGACAACAATATGTTCAATGGGAGACAACCTGGCTTTTTAAAATTTGTTCTGTAATATATAGCTTTATTTCAGAAGAGCTGTAACTGAGGACTGTTTCCAGAAGCTGTTCTAGTTCACAATTATTTTGGTTTCTCTTTAACAATAAATCGGTTTCACATACAATATTTGCGTTACTTTGTTAGTGTATATTTTAAATTGGAACATTGTATGTTTGGGATAGACAGTTATAACGGCAATTTCGACATCATATATTTTAAGTTTGAGTACGTGTATATTATGGTTTGTACACAAATGAAAAGGGGTGCCTTATCCAAGGCCCTGCATGTGCCACCATAAAATTACAACTAAAAAGATTAAACAGCCAATAGAACACAAGACTCCTTCTCCACACAACAGACAGAAGTCAAATCTGCACAAAACAGGTACACTTTTTACAATATATTCTGGGAGTAAATAAAATAAGGATTATTTCATACCAGGCAAAGCTTGTTCCAGAGGTGAGGGGCTCTCATGGACATCACTACCACTAGCTGCCTCACTTTTTAAATGAAGATTGATTCATCTCGTACACCATCTGTAATAACAGCTGTGCCAGTATGATACAAGGAGCAAGGTGGTTTCTCAGGCAGGGAGATCCCACACCATTTAATGCTACATAAATTAAATACACCACCTAACATTAAATCTGAAAGCACAACAACAACAGCCATCACAGATCACAAGTGGCCTGTTCTACCACTAAGAACCTTTTAATATATAGGTTGCTGCATTTTGTATCAATCAAGTTTCTGGACTGACATGATGCAAAGCATCTATGTGGATTGCCAACCTCCAACTACCACAGAACCAAAAAAAATTCAATTTTTCACTCAGCTCTTATCCTGCATTTAGACAGAAAGCAACAGATACTGCAGTCTGTGGCATCTTGCCTATAATGTTAGGTATTTTTAAGTTTCTTTTAACTTTCATTTTAATTTAAGATTTTTTGGCTTTCAAACTTGTCTTTGTTGTTTTTAATAACTAACGTTCTGAGGTTTCTCTATCTTAAAATATGTATATTTACACCCTTTACACTTCCAAAGCTTATCTAGAAATATATTGTAAATGTATATCTAGTTAGCATAACTTCTATTCCCCACATGCTTTATGTGAGCATAAAATTACTTACCTTGAGGTAAATTTGGTTCTTTAAGATGCATTCTCCATATGTATTCCTCTACTGGTGCGCATGCACCCCACATGCCCAAGATCAAAATATTTTGGCCAGCTATGTTTGCTGGGACCACACACCTGCCCTGAGTGTCCTCATACCCCATACTGAGGGCATAAAGAATAGACCAAATCTAACTGCTGCTCAATTACTCTGTGCATACAGAATTCAAGTGTTATAGAACTCCACAGTAGCAGAGAATGAGGAAGATCATGTAATATAGATGGACAAACGTCTCAAAGAACCTCAGTCTAAGGTAAGTAATATTTTCTTCAAGCGATTGTCCGTGCGTATTCCACTTTTGGTGACTCACAAACCTATTCAGAATAAGAGTGTTTTTCAGTAAAGATATCAGCACAACTCTGTCAAAAGAAGTATCAGATCTTGATCCTTCTACCAGGGAATGTCTCAGAAAATATATGGACTGAGCCCCCCAAAGCTGCTTTATAAATTCAGGAGACAGGTATGCTCCTCCTCAAAGAAGCCACAGAAGCTACCTGAGCTCCACTGGAGTGAGCCCTAATCTGTGTTTGGGGATCTAAACTGGCTAGCACGTGGTTGAGAAAAAGTGACCAGAAAAGGAAAATCTGAGACTACTTTCCACAAAAATTTTTGATACAGCCAGTTGTGTTAGTTTTGATGGAATAAGTGGGCTCAGAGTCTCAAAGATACTACATAACGTCATTGTACAACACTACACAGTAAAATATAGTTCGGGGTTTCAAGTACAGAGACTGTGGCTTGCTTAGTCACATGGCAACAACCCTCATTAAATATCTTATAATCTGTTATTAAAGAGGTACTACAGGAAAAGGAAAAACAGTTAAAGAATTAAATAAGGCTTTTATTTTAATAATAGCCCTCATTCCCTTTCTCTTTAGCTGAGGAGTTTTTATACGGAAACCCCACTCAACAATCTTTTAGATGATATTAACTGTCCTTTTTGGGGAAAGACGCCTTGGAGATGCTGTTACATTTCAAGTCCAATTCTGTTTCTCTGAAGACAGAACAAGACAAACACACTGAAGGGGACAGAGAAGAATAGCAAAGACATAAAAGATACCTGCTATTCTTCGCTGCTGATTTTTACTTGTCATCTCACTGCTGAAGATATACCAGCACTGCACACATGGTCTCAGCAGCTCCAAGGCCTGACAAATTTATACCAATGTTGGGCTGTTTAAGGCAGTAGAGATCCTAAACTTTTAGTAAAGCAGCTCACCAGCTTCCTCTGCCACCCTCTCTCCCCTCCACATTTGATTGTCCATTCATAGTCTATTAAGAATTAGATGTTTAGAGGGCTAGAAGACATTTTGCAACCTTGGAAAGTGTATTGCTATCACAGGGGTCGGCAACCCCCAGCACGCATGTCAAAGATGGCATGCCGTCCATTCTGAGCAGCATGCAGCACTCCTGCCCCATGGCACCACTTAGCATGGCTATGACCATGCTGCAGATGCTCCCCCCTGCTGGCTCACCCCCGGCACCTGCCTGAGTTGTTGCTTAGAAGATCAGAAGATTGTTGATGGATGTTCGCTCACCAGGTTGATGGTATTAGTTATGATTTCTCACTTAGAGTAGGCCATGTGAAGATTGCCATCTTCCACCACTTCACAAGCAGCTACAAATAAACACCTCATAAAAGACCCAATGCAGAAGATCTCTGGATTCAATCTCCCATGAAGATTATAGACAACCCTAAAACATATCTGCACAAGCCATGGCATATGTGGATACTTGCCACACAAATGGAAAAGTAAAGATTCCTCAGCATGACTGTGTGTCACCTAGAACAGACCATGGAACATACACCAATTTATAAATACAAAGAAGGCATCACAGCACTCCACGTGCAATTATCTGGCTTTACCATTTGAATGTAAATTACAGTTGTTCTACATTTATATCAGCAACATGGAGACGATGGTGGTGGTGCATGGTTGAGCCTGCGACTCTTTACAAAGGTTTGCACCAGGGGTGGGCAACATTTTTGTGGTGAGGGCCACATGTCACAAATGGCCACTCATAAGGGACCACAGGTGGGGGGGGTGGCCAGCCCCCTCCCCCCAGAAAAGGGGTGGAGCTGGGCTCCATTCCCCCTCTCTCCCATCTTCAGCTGGAGCTGCGGCAGCGCTCTGGCCCCAACATGAGCTGCTGCTGCCGCTCCAACTCTCCCTCCCTGGTCCAGCGGCGGCTCGCACCGGGGCCAGAGCGTCACTGCCACTCCTTCTCCCGCCCTACTGAGAGGCTCTGGTCACTGGACCATAGGCATAGATATGGGTGGTCTTTGAGAGCAGGTCCACACAAGCTCCACTGAACTACCCGTGGAGCGTTCTTGGCTGGTGGCTTGCCTGCTTTGAGTTTTTCAGCTGGCCCATCCCTGTCAGCCAGAGGCCATGCCAGAAAAATCAGGTCTGGCTACACTCTTGGTTTCTACAGATTGACAAGGGTCATCATGACCTTGAATCTCTTCTGAAGCAGGCAGATTCTGGGTGTAGTAAGGTGTAATACTGCTCCTATGAATTCTCATCTGCTTTGATACCAAAGGTGACTTTTCTATATTAATTTTTAGGCCCAGTGCAAAGAAGAGTTTGAGAAGCTGAATGGAATCTACTTGCTTGAGTTCCCGCAAAGCAGCCAATCATTGACATAGGGATATACTATTATCCTAGTTCTGTAAACTAGTTGTAAATTCCACAGGGGTAGCCATGTTAGTCTAGTTCAGCAAAACAATAAAGGAGTCTAGTGACACTTTTAAAGACTAACAAATTTATTTATTGCATGAGCTTAGGTGGGAGAAAAATCCCACTTTGTCAGATGCTTGAAGATGGAGAAGTACATATGAATGGCAAGAAAATAAATGCAGATAAGTGTAAGTCATAGGATCAGGTCAGACTGTTACAGTAAATCAGTGCAGTTGTTTAGATTCAAACAGTGGAGAACAGCATATTAGAAAGAAGTGAGGGGAAAAAAAGCAAAATTACCTGTTGCAATGTGAAAAACATGTAATTTTGCTCTCCTTTAAATGTGGCACTAGACTCCTTGTTACATTTGTTAAAGACTGTTGGTTCTGTTAACAGCCTGAGGGCAGAAATCTATACTGATCATGGTCTGTCCTCACTGAAACCTTAAGTATTTTATGTGTACTTAGGTAAATGGAGATAAGAATATAAGTATCTAATGGGGTGACTATACCCCACACTCATAGTGCAGGGTTTAAATGTAGGCCAGATGGGCCAATTAATCCAATAGTTAATTAAGGAAGCTCATTTCCAGAGGGGTAGCTGTGTTAGTCTGTGTACAGCAAAAACGAGAGTCCTGTGGCACCTTATAGGAAACTCAGCCGGTCAAGAACAGGCTGGGACTACAAAGCCCAGGAACTGAAAGCAGAAGGGAGCTGCTGAGAAAAGGCAGCCACTCCTAGGAGAGGGGAATAGGCAAAGGCTGCAAGCACTCCCTGGGAATCAGGAGGAGGCTCCAGGAACTGGTAAGCCCAAGAAAAGGGGAATCAGTAGAAGGAATCAACCCAGGGATAGTACAGTGAGGTCACAGAGAGAAGGCCATGACTGCTGAGGATCCATGAGCTGGAGCCCAGAGAGAAGAGTGGGGTGGAGCTCCTCTACCAGCCACTGGCGAATGGCACCAAGGCAGTGAGTGCCAGAACTGCTTAGGAATTATGAAGAACTAAATGTCCCCCTATAGGAGTTAAACATGAATAGTGACACAGCTGGAGGGCCAAGCCACAAAGAGGACATTGCAGCTCCTGGAGCTGAGAGAGGAGCTGAAAGTGGATAGTGTTGTGGTGTGCAAACTACGGATGAGGGGTAATGGGGGAGTTGGCCTTGAGCTAATCACCAGGGTATCAGGAAGCAGCAGCAGTATTGGGTCAGAAGTGTGCCCCGTGATAGTATCCTATAGGTTTAGAACTACACAGACCAGTCTTGTAGATCTAGTGACTGAATTAAAGAGGCAATTTGAAGCAGCAGATAAAGACATTTAGCTCCTTCAAGACCAGAACTGGGTACGTCTTTCCCCCCTATTTCTTCAGTAGAAAATAACCAGAGTAAAAACCTCCCTCCCCCCATCTCTATACTGCAAACTTATTCCACTGATTTAATACAAAGACATGAATCTTGCCATAATTGTCTCTCCTCAAAGGGGCCCCTAAATAGCAATGGGAAAGTGGGTAGGCATGGTTGAGTACTGCAGGAGGTCATCACTAAGATCACTTCTAGAATGCATCAAGCTGCTGTTATGAGATGTTATGCTCCCCCAAAATAATAGTGGTCCCCAGACAGGGTTGAAAGGGATAAAGATCCTTCAGGCTTTCCATAATGCTGCTGTCATTTAATGTCTGCGCTTTAAGGTGATTACTCACGAGAAGCTGAACAAGTAGAGGTTGCGGGTCTCCTCATCTATCATTTTCTTGATAGTTCCAAAGATCTCTGATAAGAAACATTAGGCAACCATCTTCATCAGATATTAAGTCTATCCTGCTTTCTTCTAAGAACTTGTGCTTACAATCCTAGTCTCCAGAGAGCTGTCTGCAAATCTTTCAATGAATAAAAAGAATCAACCATTTTACATCTGAAAAGTTCACAGGCCTCAAAGAATGGTCTTCAGTTATTCTCTGTTCCTCCTTTGAGATGCCAGTAAACTGTAACCAGGATACTTTCCTCATAGCAACTGAAGTTGCCGTTGATCTTGTCAGGAAGCCTGATGAGGCTAGAGCTGCCTTAAGAAATGTTCTGGTTACCAGCTGTTCCTCAAAGGTCAGCAACTTGAGCTTTTCTCTGTTGTCCTGAGGAAGTTTGAGTCTGAGACCTTATGTCAGCTCAAGAAGTTATCTCGATAATAGATCTTGGTAGTTAGATTCTTAACTGCAGGCTAGTTAATTAATAATTTTTCTTCCCAAATAAATAGAGGTGCTTAGGCTCCTTTGGTGTCACTTTTTACAGTTGCCTAAAACAATGGTTTTGAAACTATCAGGACCCAGTAATGGGCCACAAACCCTTAGATAGTGGGTTGCGATGCCTTGCTCAAAGATAAGCAAGGTGTTCTGTGGCACTTTTAAAGACTAACAAATTTATTTATTGCATAAGCTTTTGTTGGAGAAAGTCCCACTTCGTCAGACACTTTGAAGATGGGGAACTTACAGAAAAAGCATCCAGTGAGGTGGCATTTTCTCCCACGAAAGCTCATGCAATAAATAAATGTGTTAGTTTTTAAAAGTGCCCAGGACTCTTGTTTGTTTTGCTGAACTAGAATAACATGGCTACCCCTTTAGAACTTGCCCAAAGATGTAACTGTTAGGTCATGGGCATAAATGATGTTTTTCAACTGGGTCCCAAGGAAAAACAGTTTGAAAAACACTGGTCTAAAAGAAAATGTTGAGGCAAGACTCTAGCCTGGCCTTTTCTGAGAAGGCCAGGCAGGTGAACCATGTAATCAGAAAGATGTCCCTCTCCAAGAAAAAGAAATGCCTTGTTTTTTCATCATTAATTGGCACAGCAGGAGATGCAGGTTTTAAGCTGGGAAACTTAGGCTCAAATCATGTGGAAAAAAATGCTCTCAAAAAGAGAAAAATAAAGAACTTACCCTAAAATACCCAATGGACAAACTATTCTATATACACTGCTAATATAAATACCATCTAACTAAGAAGACTATATAGCAAGTATTGGTAGTAAATCAAGACATGGACATGTCTGAGGTTCCAGCTTGCAGGATGGAACTGAACCTGCCCCACCTTTTAGTCCTTCGGCGTGGAAAAAGACACTTGGGACCTATGCACAGTCAGAGAGGACATTGCCAGCCAAAAGATTCCAATCTTGAGCACATGGGATGCATATGCACCTGAACTGGAATACTTATGAACAATTACTTCTATATTTAACATATACTTAAGCTTTCATGCAGTTCCACCTCTGTCATTTTACAGGAAGAGTGGTTTTGTTAGTTTACTTTGTATTTTTTATGGACAAGTAAAATACCAATAACATTTTCCATATCGTTGGGGTAAAGGGAGGGGGATGAGTAGATTTTTGGCCTAAATTAATATATTTTCAATTATTATTTGCAAAGCTATCACAAGTAATTATAGGGTTTATTCCTGAATTTCATATCTGAAATTTGAAATCAAATTTACATAAGAACAAACACCAGTGCTTGAGTAGAGATATGAATTAAGGAGTCCTGAGATTTAACCCACTATTTTAGTGAAAGGTGTACTTCAGTTCTCTACTGGATTTTTTCTTTTTGGGGGAAGGCAGGGAGTCATATCTACACAACTAAGTTGTCACCATAACTATGTTGTTCTGGGGTGGGAGAAAAACTATACCCGTTAGCTGTCATAGCTGTGTTGGAAAAAAAAAAAATCCAGTGTAGACACAGTTGTGCCAACATAAGAGTGTTTGTCACTATAGTTAATGTCATTGAGAAGATAGGTTACTATGACATGACGAAAAAACCTCTTCTGATAGTAAGGGAGTATGCTAGCATAACTACACTGGCAGAATATTTTCAGTGTAGAAAAGGCCAGAATGTGGTGTAGTGTTTGTAATAATGAGCAGGATTCCAAATTAAGACAAGAGTAAGTAATAACACAAAAATAGCACAAAAAATTGAAATCCACTTGATTCTAAATTTAGTCTGAACAACTGTATATTCTAAGCTATAAGGTAACGACTTATTTATCTTTCCATAAAAGTGTTTACGATGGTACAGTCAACCTTAATTCCAGTATCTCCCAACCTTTCAGTGCTCAACTTTGCAACTTCAATATATTTTTTTTAAAAAACACTGTGTGTGGGAGTATGTAATAGATAATGCTGGTAATGCCACTTACAGTTAAAAGACTGCCCGGCACATCTCATTATTATACCCTGGTAGCTGCTAGCTAAACTAACAATTCTGGCTGAAATTTTCCACAACGGGTGTTTTCCTGAAGAAATATTTTTGAATGAGCTCAACTTAATCCAGTTCAAATAAAGCATGCAATACATTGGATTCCAAGCAGGTTGCTTAGACCAGCGGTTCTCAGCCACTGTATCGCGACACACTACAGTGGTAAGTGTGCCACGAGCTAAGCCTGCCCCTCCCCTGCTGAGCTACCGAAGAAACACACGGGCTGCGACACATGCAGCCTACTTCTGTTAACACAAGGCTGGGCAGCGGGAAGCAGGCATGTAGGGCTGGGGAAGTGAGGCTAAGACATGGGGACACGTTTGATGTGTTTCTCACACAGCTGGGAAGGCTCCCAGCTTTGTCACAACCCTTAGAAGGTTGAGAACCCCTGGCTTATACTATCTTTTTTGAGGATGATTGGCACAGATGTTTCATGGGAAAAGTTCTGATGCTTGTTATGTTCTACAACTTCTCTACAGATACAAGCCCGTTTGGAATTAAGTATTACTTTTCCCACTGCTTCTTCTGATATACGTAATTCATGAGGCCAAAAGTTTGATTCTCTTGCACGATTTGATATAAGTTATCACAAAGTAGGAGGAAATAGGTTGCTCTGGCAATACCGTGTGAAAAGCATAACATTTAAATGATAAAATTGAAATCCAGTATTAAGACACTGGCTTCAGTATAAGGGGAAAGATAGCTTCTCCATGACTGATTGAATGCAGATTTAGTAAAGTTCACTAAGGTGAGAGAGAAAGAGTAAGGCACCGTACAACAACAAAATTAGTAAGTGTACACAAAGGGATTTTTTTTTTGTAGTAACATATCAGGTTCAGCCTCTGAAATCTTATTATATTCTGAGAAAATACATTAAATTATTTTAAAGAAACACCACTGCAAATCCCTATCCCTAACCATTTTTCCACATAAAACATCAAGCCACAGACAAATGCATTTATATCAGCTATTTAATCCTTATAATTATAAACCTTCAGTTTAGTGGTAGCACATTCTCAATTTTGAGTATTGAGGGTAGGCAGGTTCAGGAGAGAATCTTTCAGAATTAATTCCTCATTACAAAAGATTTGTTCTGCTGCTTCAGTTTCTAAATCAACTGTAGCACACATACACTACACACTTGCAAGGTTTTGGTGAAAAAAAGTTCCTGATAAAAATCAAGGGAATAGACCAGTCGGGACCCAGAACTGGGTCGTGGAACCCCCTGTTGTCACCGCCAAAAACATGGAATGCATTGCTCAAAGATGTAGTTGATGGATTGCAGACAAATGATTTTTTTCATCTGGGTCCTAAGGAAAAAAGGTTTCAAAACCACTGGGATAGACAGCCCACTGGTTTTAGAAATGCCTACTTGAAGTTCTACTCCAGGCTGCTTCTTCACTAATACAAATATTTAAGGTGAAGATGTAAACACAATCAAGAAAGACAATAAGAAGAGTTCTGCACATGTATTTTGCCTCAATCCTTTCAATTACTGAAAAATTCTTCCCATAAATTATCTTCATATTTATATATATTAGATGTGGACTAGGAAAAAAAAAGAAATATGCTAGATATGTGAAAGCCAGAACAACTACAAAATAGAAAGAAATTTATCTACCTTAGTTTTTATTTATATATTTTAAAGTAACACCACAGCAAATGCCATTTTTCTACGTGTTTGTCCGTGGCTTCAAGTTTTATATCAGTTATTTAATTCATGCTTATATTTAAAAGACAGACAAAATATATGGGCAGAAATTGAAAAACTCTTCTCATGCTATTACTTGGGTGAATTTACATAATAACCTTATATTTTATATATATAAGTGAAGAAGCAGTCTGAAGTAGATCTTGCAACTTTTTTAGTGAAAGAAATTTGAAAGTGTGTAGTGTGTGTGTGTGCTACAGTACACACACACACACACACACAATCTTTCAGTGATTCCAAAGTTTCCAAAGCAAGAGCATGCCACTGAAAAGTTTTTAAAATCCTTAGTATTACCAGAAAAACTACCCTTTTATACAGTATAAAAGCACAAACTCAAATGCTCAGTGATGCTGAATCTGTAACATGTGTAAATAGATCATTTAAGTTCCTGCTTAAATGACTTTTTAATCACAGGTTTCATCATATTATTGAATTATTTAAATATAGGTTAATTAATGACTTCATCTATTGATATACAAAGACCTATTTACCTATGGTTAAAATGACAGGTACCATTTCAGGAAGTCCAAAATACGGACTTTTTTTTTTTTTTTTTAATTCATTGCTAGTTTTGTTTTGAAACAGAAGTATGTTTTCTAAAGGATTTGAATATGAGGTGCAGTAAACCTAGCAACCAAAAATTCTGTATATGCAGGCTAACATAAATGTAAGCAAATGAAAACAACCCCTCCCATCTTTAGAAATGTAAGATTTACTGCGTAGTAGTAAATTATGTCCCAAGTAATAACAAGCACCAGACAGTAGGTACTAGACATTGAGGCCAGAATTTTTAGCACAGTTTTAGAGAATAAACACTAAAGTTTTAAAATTGGTTTATTACAAATATTGTCACTTAGATAAACTCTAACCACACCTACTGATGGCCAAGTATTCAGCAATCAATCCATATTCACACCCAAGCAGGATGTGACTATCATGATATTTTCTTAAATCTTTTAAACTAAGTAGTATTAACAATACAATTGACATAGCTGTATAACTACATTTTTAAATTTTACTGCATCACTGCTCACCTCCTTTTACAGGTCTTTAATAAAAATAATAAAGTTGACATTTCTTCAGGTTAGTCAAGACCAGAATAGACTGCAAAGAACTATACAGGATCCTAAAAAGCTAGGGCAAACTGAATGGGTAACATAAAGGAAACATTGACAAATGTAAACTAATTCATTTTGACAGAAACAATTTAAATTACTCTTGACATTTTACTGGATTTTAAAGTCAACTAACTTGAGGGAAAAAAAAAAAAAGCTGACCATCACTGTGGACCAACCTAATATGTAGGAGTGATCCATATGAATGGAATGAATGGAGAATCTTTGTAAAATGCCCTTTAAATAAATCACTGGTTCCTGAACTATTTAGATCTTATATTATTACCCTAACTCATAAAGGCTATACATACCAGCATTAGAGAATTTGGAGATGAATGCTGAGAACAACCTAAAGGAAAAGGTTCCATCTGAATGGAATTTAAAAGTTGGGACTGTTTACTTTACAGAAGAGGTGAATGAGAGTGGACAAAGATGCACATAATAATGAAAGGCCCAGAGAAGGTTCATCAGCCATTTCTTTTATTTTGAGACAGAGCACAAGTAAATAGAACAAGGAGATGTTCAAACTGACTTCCACAGAATCACAGATTGCCTCTGTTGGCAGTATCACACCATTGCTGGCACATGAACTCTCCATGATGGTGTCATATCTAATATTTCTTTTCCTCCTCCATTTAAAAGAAAATGTAAATCTGCTATGGTAATGGGTTTTACCTACCCAGCACTGCCTGAGCAGGTGTTAACTGTGCAGTACGGGGCAAGAAAGCCAATCTCCTGGCATGTTCAGCCTGGAGACTAGATGTCCAAAGAAGCTACCCAGCTCAGTTGGAGCTAACTGATAAGTGGGAAGGATGTGGACTACAGATTCTCCCAGGAGCTGCTGGAGGCCCAGGCTGAAGAGGCCAGGCATCCAGAGGGCCAGAAGAAACGCTGGCTATTTGCAGAAGCCAAATTGAGGATGAAGCCATTAGGAACTTCACTGGCCCAGGATGCCACTGACCCACAGGACCTGTGGACTGTTCCATTGGACAACAGGGTAGGAAGTAGGCCTGGGGAACTGCACATTGGTCTGGTTATAAAACTGAGCAGTAGGTCAATGTATTTCGGGTGGATTCCTGTTGAATAAGATGCACATGCATGTGCCATTGACACGGCTCTGGGCTGAGACCTGGTGAAGTTGGGAGGGTCTGGGTCCCTCTATCCTGGCTACCTCCCGCTCTCCCTCAGGGGTGGCCCACTTCCCCCATGGCTCCTAGGCTGTGCTGCCCGGAGGGCAAGGCAGACCCACAGACTCCAGGCCTGTAGACCGTGCTGATCTGTGGAGCAAGTGCAGGCCCAAAGATTCTAGCCATCTGTTGTATAATCCCTTGCTGATTGCACACAACCCAACACCCCTTGGTGGGGTGTACCTACCATGCAATAGATGGTGTCATTTTAAAAAAATTAAAATTAAAATAAAAACCAAAAACCAAATAACCCCCCACAAATCCTTATTTTCCATCCAATGCTTCTGAAGCACGATTAGAACCTTAAAAATACAGTTTTCCTTTTGACAATGGCAGTGTTGCCAACTCTCACAACCGTTCCACCAGTCCTACAATATATGTGATGTGTTTTTAAAGACCTCACAGCTGAATGCATGTGAGAATTTCAACTCTACTTCCTTTTAAAAAAAATTAATTTTTTAGCCTTCATGATTTCAAAGAAGAAACATGAAAACCTAAGTATACCCAAGTATACCCTAAAGACTCAAGAGCCAGGAAGCAAATAAAAACACAAAATTTTATAGATCTCATAGCTTTTAAGCTAATATCATGATTTTTGGGGACTGATAAGTTTTTTATATACTTGTGGTTGGCAATAGTCAGTATTTTTTCCCTTTTCACATACTGCAACATAATTTTAATTTTTTGAATTTATATGAAGCACTAGCCATGATAATTTTGTTTCATTTGCTTCCTGGTTAATGCATCAGGATTATTATAGCAACAGCTCAATTAATTTAAGCTTGATTGGCATCAGAAGCACAGAAATAGTGAAGAGAAATTATTTGAACCAACAGAAAGGCATTTCAATTGTTTTAAAAACAGTTACAGAGCAGAATTCACTGTACAGACTAAAAGCATCTGAATACTTATTATATAGAACTATGTGGAAGATTCCTTCACATTAAACAACTTAATCAAACCACACTGGATCAGGCTCAAACATTAAATCATACCATAGATAAACATAGAAGATCTTATTCTAGTGATAAATGATTTGTATTTCTAGAGCTTTTTGCATCCAATGATCTGAGCGCGCTAACAAATAACCCACCAATTAAGTCTTTAAACACTGCTGTTAGACAATGCATTACGCCTATTTTAAAGAATGAGTAAAATGAGATAAAGGGAGGTTAACCAATTATCCTGAATTCTCTTCGTGTGAGATATAAGAGGCCCAATTTTTAATTCAGAGCTTTAAGTAGTACTAGAAGCACCTAGTTTATTTTTGCCTACTATGATAAAGGTTTACTTTCATCAATATAAGTTTGTAAGAGACCCAACACAAAGGATTCCCATCTGGCAAGATGCCCACTTTACAGACAGATATGATCTTTAGAGGAACTGTACTGCTATATGTAGTGTGCTGAGAGAGCCCAGACTCTCACCACTTTTTAGAGATCTAGAAAGTGACCTTCTGAATGGAGATCCCTTATAGCTTGTTGTGGATTGGCCCTCAGATGCAGATTCAATTTTTTTTTTTTTGATTGATCTCTGGAGCTGCTGCTATGATCTGCGACAGCAGCACACAGGGGAACAAGGAAGTAAAGTGCTCCAGCCAATTCCAGCTCAGCTCTGATTGTGGTCTTCAAGCCAATCAGAGTCTCGGTCACAGCAGGCTGGGGTTTGGAAAGCCACTGCTCACTGTCAGTCAGCCAGCATGATGGCCTTTGATTGGCTCATTCCCCATGCCTTCCCCGCCCACTTCTTCCTTTTCTTGTTTGTGGCTTTCATACCATTCTGTCAAATAGATTTCATTGGTGGCCAAGGAAATCTGATTGACAACACAGCATGTTGAACCGCAAATAAGTAAAGGAAAAAGTGGGCAGGACCCATGTGGGGAATGAGCCAATCAAAAGGCTAAAATGCTGACTGTGAGTCCAAGCTTGATTGCATTTGCGGTTATGCATACATATAAAACATAGCATGCGGATCGGATAGAGACTGACACTGAGCAGCTGCGGTTCGGATCTGGATCCACATTTTTGTATCTGCACAGGGCTCTATGTGTTTAACTTATTTCCCCACTACATACACCAGCTGATCAAAAAATGACTCCATCAGAATCTGGATCAGAGTCTGAGAAAAGAGATTATCTGGAGAATTAAACCTGTTTACTACATACAGTATTCTTTAGAGTGGATTATTTAAAAAGGAGAAACAAAAAAAAAAAAAAAAATTCCTGATCTTTTCCACGCCAGTTACAGGTTATTTTTATTCATACATTTTAAATCCAGAAGGGGTCATTATTGGGTAAGAGCTCTACAAAGAAAACACAGGGAACATCCTATTTGGCAAATATTTAAATTTGATAATATTAATTTAAAACAATTTATCTTCCTTATAAAAGCTGCAGTTACACCATTCTTTGCAGAGCAACTGTTTTGTTAAACACATTTAGAAGGAAAATATTTATAAAAAATAAATAAGAACAACGTTTAAAAGTTTCTCCCATCTTCTTGGACACCAACAATATCCAACATTACTAGTTCTTGATTTTAATATGTTTTTTCCCCCCGAGTGGGGAAAGAAATCTTTACAAATTGAAATGAAATTCACTTTTTAAAGCACTGGAAATCATGAGCATGATGATTACAGATACAAAAAAGTATAATTAAATAGGCACACTCAATTATTTAAACATGCCTAGAAACTAGTTATAGTATATTATACATGAATTTTACTAATCAGACATATTCTACCATACCACACAAAAAGATTATGATTTCAATCAACTAAATGCTATACTCTGCATTTTGATACAGATTTTCACAAAGCTAAAATGAGGGTTTTAAAGACAATATTTATTAATCAAATTAACTAAATCCTTTCAAATATTGCATTTTAACAACCAATTTAAAAATTTTTTAAAGCTTACAAGAACTTAAAAAATGAATTGCTCTTTTAGATGTTCATAATCTATAAGCCTGCTCTTGCTTCATCGTACAAGTCCAGGAAAACAATATCACAGGAAATACAGTCATGCATGACAATAGTAGAGAAGAATGCACTTTCTAGAACTCACTTGAATTACGTTTCAGTTACGTTTACCATGTAAACCTTATACAAGGCTTCTTTCATTGTTAAAAAAAACCCCAACATTTGTTTAAGAGTAGGAAATAATTTTCAGTTACTGATATTAGGCTGGATGTTGGAGTTTAGTATAAAGTAGGCAACAGGAAAAAGTCAGTGTGCTATGCTCCCCCTGAGGGGGGTGCAAAGTAACACTGGTGGGGGAACACAAGGCACAGTCCAGTCCCATGTGTGGGGCAGGGAGGGGGCCTCCAGCTGCAGCTCCTGGCTGAGGATTTTGGGGTGGGGAGAAAAGGGCATGGACAAACAGTTGGGGAAGCACTGGCATAAGCACATGAGGGGGAATGGAAGAGCTTACATCTCCCTTTCAGGAGAAAAGAGGTCTCAATGCTCCAGAAATTAATCTAGATAGAAGACAAAAGTAAAAACTTGTTGAGAAGCAAACACTGTAGTTACTGTGTCACATATAAAGTGTTACACAGTAATAAGCATCAGTTTATAGCCTCTATTTCTGGATTTAACCTTGGTTTGTAGATTTCATGTGTGTACTAAAATATTCAGTTACTATGAATATGAAATTCTCTCAGACAGTAAAAAAAATCCACAATTGTTAAAAATATTTATCAGAGAAAGCCTTTAAAAATTAGTTCATCAGATTTCATCTCTATATTAAGTTATATTTAATGGCTACCTGTTATACATTTCAACTTTTACTCCCCTACAATGTTAATCAAATTGATTAGTACTGTTTATAGTCCTAAACAGCCTTAGAAATGAAGTCTGCATTTACAATCCCTCTTACTCAGTTTTCTATGTCTGGAAGAAAGTGCAACTATTTAATTTTATAACAGTTTAAAGTTCAGTAGCTTGAGATCTGCACTGCAGTGTTCATTTTTTAAACAGTAATACATAATGTTAACAAAACCAGACTTAACTCCAGTATTTTGCTTTCAATAGCTGAAAATAATTTTGATTGTGGCTCCCTTTCGGTGTTTTATCTTAGTATTTCTGCCTGCTGCTTCTTTGTTAATTTTTTCTTGATATTTTGTCTGCATTAAAAATACTTTCCTTATCTCAGTAAATCCATCCTTTTAGTAACCTCATCTTTTACAAGAATGCACTGGGTAACTGTGGCATTTTTATCCGCAATTTTGTTTTGTCATCATCTACCAGTTATTACACAATTACTACAGAAACACAAGTAAAACTAAAACAGTCTAAAGGAAAGGAAAATTTTGTTTTAATTTACACACATTAAAGTCACACATTAAGAACTAAGGCTAATTGTGTTTTCCAGGCTACAGAGTTTTCTGAAAACTTAGACAGCTTTTACAAGCAGACTGTGCCGGAGGGCTGTTTGAAGTAGTTGTAAGGTTACTACAATTTGAGATATTTATACATCATTCCCGCCCCCCCGGCCCCCCCCCCAACCCCAATCACCATTTTCTCTACCCATTCCCCCCAAAATGGCTAACTTGAACTTGGAAGGGCTATACCACTTAGTAATACGCTCATTTTCTGGAATTAGTCTCGTTAGTTATCAATAATATAATGGATTGAGCTTTCAGGCAGCGTTTCAGCTTTTCATGTCTTCTTTCTAGCTTAACTACTGCAACAATATTGGGAGAAAAATATTCCAAACTGAAATGTGTTGCATAAGAAACATTCTATGTCACTTTTGCCTTTAACTTTTCATATTTGAAACAGCCACCACTGTAAATCAAAGACCAAATATATTCAAAATACTTAAAATTCTGAACTGGATGAACTGAGATGTCAACCATATTGTATAATTTTCCTAATATTTTACATGAAGAATCACATTCTCTAGAAAGTTTCCTTCCTGCAGTCATTATAAAAATAGTACTGTAAAAGAGGACTTAAAACACATCTGGGGGAGGGGGAAAAGTTCTTACAATTCTGGGATTCCCAGGCCAGTCCTGAGATGCAATTTAGAGCATCTTTAAGGCATCTATATTGTGTATATTAGGGACTGCTTGGACACACAATCACTGTGTCAGGACCAGCAGGCAGCAGTGGCATAGAAGCTGTTATACAAGTCCTATAATACCTGAAGATCCCCCTACACAGGAGTATTCCAATAGCAGCAGGTCAAAGTAGTTTTTTGCTGCCAGAGTAACAGAACTCTGGGGACTATCTGGGCTGTTATGTACAATTTTAGTTTCTTTAACTAATTGTATATGTTTGAAGATAGAACATGAATATATGTCAAAGTCAGTAATTATGGCAAGCATGCATTCAAAGCCTGTATATAGCCTAAGGCAAGCAATAATTTAGTTAAGGGAGAATACAAGAGATGTTTAATAAAAAATATCCACCACTTGTGCCAACCATAAAAAACCAAAACAAAAAACCAACCAAAAAAACCCTTTCAAGTTCTCACGTTGCAACCCTTGCACTTTCCTTCCTTCATCCTTTTACTTGCAAACTTAGATTTGAAGCTCTTTAGGATTGCAAATACTGAAGAAAGTGTAGTTCAAAGTATCTTGCATATCGGGACGATGACAATAAACACAATGTTTGGGCACATCTCTTCAAAAGTTAGACTTAGAAAGCCTGAACACATACAAAAATTGAATTTTTCTATTTCATGGCAACATCAAAATAATAAAGAAGCTTTTGGATAAAGAGGAAGCATTGGTTCACCAAGTTATGTTTCTAAATCACAAACTCCTCATGGCAGTGATTTTTGTCTAGATATCTGCCTATAAAGCGTATTGTATATGGCTAGCACTATAAATCCTAACAAAATTTTTCTTCAGCTAGCATATGACCTTTCACAGTATTTTGTATATTTTTTTCATATTGCAAGTTGTTCTACTATAAAAAAATCCCACCTTAAAATGATATAGTTAGATGATTTGGTATCTTGTGTACTATATTTTAAATAAAGTGGAAGCAATATATTATAAAGCAGTTTATTTAAGGCTTGTTATGTTTTCAGTTCACTATTTGAGAGGTAGATAGGATGGGGACTGATTATATACAAGACAGCTTCATAATATATTATAAACAGTCTCAATATTTTTGCCAATAAAAGCCATGCGTGGGACATTTTATCACTGGACTCAAAACAGATGTGCCATCTGTTGATACACAAGCATTTATGTATCTTTTGAAACACAGCGATAGTTGTATTAGAAATGTAAATGATCAAGCATAGAAAAAAATTACTGGAAAACCCCACTGTTGTAAAGGCACAGACCAAGAGGTACTGTACAGAATTTAACGTGATTATACCTGACTAATGCAGCCCTCTGCCAATTCAATTCTTGTACAACCAGTCAGGTAAGGATTCAAATGACAGAGCAAATATTGTTTCAACATGCCTAATATGGGCAGGCTGAAGGCCAGCCTCAAACATATCTTGCCCAGAAAGTATTGGAACTCCACCTTCATTTTTCTGACTGTCAAAAATGCCCCTCGGTAGATATGGTCTCTAATTACTACTTTATTCAACAATTTTGTTTAAAATATCACCTGCAAGGGAAATAATAGGGTTGTACCTTTTATTTCTCTATGGCAACACTTCCAAGTTTTTTACTGCTTTTTTTTTTTAAAATAGTAAAGTGACACCATCAACACAAATTGAGATTAACTACAAAAATGTTCTGATATAGATGCCTTCAAATATTTTAAAATGCCTTTTAAAACAATTTTCAGTTTTCTTGCTTTCTATGTAGGCAGAAAAATCAACCAACAAAATAAGCTCATGCACACACCCCTCTCTAAAGAATACAAACATTTATGCATCTTGTTGCCTGCTCATCCTCAGTTATGGTGCTATTATTGCTGACAAAGACTCTTTTGTAGAGCCCATGGTACCCCCCAGCTCTGTCAAATACATAAACGAAACTAAGAATAGAGAAATTCTCTAATCTTTTCCAGCTATTACCCATAACTGTTTTCAAAAGATGGAAGCATGATTTCAAGTTGACAGTGTCCCTTCAGGATTTTGTCTACTCTGTTATTTGATTACTGCAAAAAAACTAGTAACTTAGGACATTACAAATATCAAAGAAGCAACTCAAGCAACTAACAGGGAATAAATGTTTATTTGTATTACTGTAGTGCCTAGGGCAGGGGTAGGCCATCCCTGGCATGTGTGCCAACAGTGGCACACAAGCCCATTTGGAGTGGCATTCGGCATCCTCTGTGGCACCACAGAAATTGCCACTCCTGCCACCAAAAGACACTTCAAGTGGCTTCTTTCAGGGGCGGCTGGAGTGCGGAAATCCCTGCTCTATTATCTTTCATTAAGAATACTCAATCTGGTTAGTGTGGGGCGGGGGATGACGACACAGGAAGTTTACCAATTCACAGATGACAAAGAAATTACCTATTAAAAAACCAAACAATGTGAAATTGTTGAATCCCTCTCATAATTTTAACAAACACTTTGAAAGGAATGAAGTCTCATAATTGAGGGCTTAATTCAATCTCTAACTAGTCAAAATTCAGGATAAGACCTAACACAGGGCTAGTTATCTCATACCTACCTACTACAGGATTCTTACTCCTTTCTCAGAAATAGCTAAATCCTGGTCGCTATCAGAGGCAGAGAACTTGAGAAGACAGACTTCGACAACATTGTATGCTACAATATGGCAATTTTTATGCTCAGGAACTAAAGTTGAAAACCATCACGATAGATTCAGAGTCCTAGTTGGCAACAGAAATACAAATGCAGGGTTTCAAAAGACATTTTTCCTCCCTTTCCTAATACTTAAATAACACCAGGACTAAACACAAATATCACATATTTACAGTAAGTTGGGTCAAACTTTAAAGTCAGACTTTTGGGAACAATTATTTCAAGATTTCCCTTCCACCTCACTCAAAATGGAAATGGCCCTATAAGTAGCATCTCGACATTGCCAAGGGTAATTGAAACTTTTCCTACTATAGGAAGGACTTATATGGAAGCTAGGTGGCTCAATGAGAGACAACCCTGGCCTAAATTGGTCAGATTGAAAACTACCTTTACCTCTGAGACGTTTTCCAGAAGTAGAGTAGAGAACAGTAGAGAAGATTTGCCTAAGTAAGCACTTCTTGAATTAAGCTGCAGTTTAAGCAAAACACATAACGACAATAACTCCACTTTAGAATGGACACATACAAATCCTTGTGAAGTGTTTTACATGGTATGAGGTCAAGCACAAGAAAATTAAATTTTATACAGCAGATTTTTCATTAATGCACTCATGATGGAATGTAGCCTGTATTCAGCCCTACACACATCATCTTGATATCATACAACATATATTTTGTATAATTTGAAAACTAATAACTTGCTGGTCACTAATATCAAGGTGAAATATATGTGGCAACATCATATGTAAAGTTATGAACATAAGTTGAAATCATGACTGAAGGGTGTTTATCAGATATGTCTGAGGAGTGGGTAAACTTTTTTCATCAGAGACAGAGGACAAGCTGACATTCTGGTCAGGTGTCAAAGATGATGGGCAATCTCCTATCACGTGGCCATTCTATGGCAAGACGGGGGTTGGAGAAGGGGCAGGAACAGGATGGTCTGCATTTCAGCAAACATTAGTATGGAACTTTTCACCTTGACGCCAACCTCACAGTAGGTATGAATTTTATGGAGAGGTAACATGCAGGAAAATGCATTTCAAAGGGTGACCGAACTAAGAAAGTGAAGGGCAAACACATCCCAATTTTTCTCTCCCCTTCCATCTCTCTCCTTTTCACATAAAATGACAAAAGAAACAGTCATTGGACTTTGGGAGAAGATCCTTGTCTGAGAATTTGGTCAGCAATGTTACTAGAAACTTGTGGTAAGAGACTTGACCTTAAAAACCCAGTTTAAGTTTAGTACTAGGAATTGTTCTGTTTCTCTTGTAACCATTTCTGACATTAATGCTTTAAACTTGTACTCACTTAAAACCCATCTCCTCATATTTCAAAAAATGGTTTTTTTCTTAATTAAAACTCATCCAGTGTTGTAGGTTGTTTGGGTAACTTCAGTTAAGGCAGCAGACAATTGTATATTGATGCCCTTTGGGAAGCAACATATGTAATATATCTGCACTGTACAGGAGAGAACTTGACAGTGCAAAATACACATTTTAGGGGAAAACCCTGAATGGCCACCAGTTTATTTAATTAAAATTAAATAAAAATTAATTAATTGAATTCAAAGTGATTGTAAATAAAATTCATTAATTGGGTTTAATTAATTGAATAGGAATGATTTTAATTGAAACTCCATTTTAAAAAAGGTTTTAATTAAAATTAATTTAAGTTTTCTTAAAAAAAGAATGAAGAAAAAGAAAAAAAGAAAAAAAAGGAAGGGACCAGGCAGAGCCTTCCACAGGGAGCCTCCCCAGCACAGAGTCCTCATGAGAGCCATCCCCACACCTCCTTCCTGCCAGCGCACCCGAGCCCTAACATGGCCGCAGGCCCTGAATCTGCCTGCTCCGGTCGCTTGGCCCACAGTGCTCCCCCGCCGCTGCAGGCTGGCGCTCTGCCTGGTCTGGTGAGCAGTGCAGCTCCCAGGCAGTGATAGGCTTTTCCCTGGCTGAGTAGCTGCCAAGGCCCTGGTGGGGAACGGAGGGGACAGGGGGCATGGCGTGGCCTGGAAGCACTGCCTATGGTGCCGAGCTCAGCTTGTTGAGCGGCAGGACACCAGGTGGGAGGCAGGCGGCCGCAGCCTGGCTGCCAGCTCCCAGCCAGCAGGGGCGCGAGTGGGCCACTTGAAAAGCCGGCCAGGGGTTGGGAACCCCTGAATTCCGGCTCTGGTCACAGGCCGCAGGAGGGAACTCTGTGGGCTGGGCCGTGTGTTTGAGACCCCTAATTTAGAGTATATGGAAGGAGAAACAAAAACATAAGTCGGAAGCTAGGTTTCTTGATTTCAAAAGGGCAAATTTAAAAAACCAAAACAAAAACAAAAGGGAGTTAGTCAGGGAAGTAGATTGGACTGAAGAACTCAAGGATCTGAATGTGGAGGAGGCTTGGAATTACTTCAACTCAAAAATTCAGAATCCTGATACCTATATACCAAGCAAGGGGAAAAAATTCCCAGGGATGGTTGCAGTCCAAAGTGCATGTATAAGCATCTCAATTGGGTTATTAAGGGAAAGCAAAAAAGCTTACAAAAATGGATCAGCAAAAACCTACCTCCTGGAGATCAGAAAGTGTTGCAAAAAAACAAAACAAAAACAAAACTGCCAAGTGCCAAGCGAAACTGAACCTTACAAAGAAAATTAAAACGGATAGCAAAAGGTTTATTAGCCATCTAAACAAAAAGAAAACCAGGAGAGAGGAAGTGGGACAGCTAAGCACTGAGACAATTAATCTAGGCATGGTGCAACATCTAACCAAATATTTTGCCTCAGTTTTTAATAAGAGCAATGAGGAGCTTGAGGACAGTGGCAGCGTGGCTAATGGGAATGATATGAAAGTACAAATTACCACATATGAGGTGGAAGCATAACTCAAAGAGTTTAATGGAACCTGTATAATCTCCATCCAAAAATATTAAAAGAATTGCAAGCTCCTTCCTGCCCTAGTGGCCTAAGCGTTAAATGCTTTTTGGGGGGCTGAGATAGTGGATACATGATGTTGCCAAAAATATTCTCTCCCTTCCTTGATAAGTGGATACCATCTCTGCTCAGCAGTCCTTCTCAGAACAGCATCCCATGGTCAAGGAAGCCAAAATCCTCCTGGTGACACCATCCACATAGCCAGGAACTCATCTTCAGGATTCACGGACATACTTAACTTTAAGCACTAGCAGCCTGCACTGATGTCATGGGGAGTGAAATTACATACCTGTTTAACTGTTTGCAGAATCAGGGCCTTAGTTTTACACTATTTTGTTTTTCTGCCTGTAATAGTTTTGTAAAACTCAGATACCTAAACAGGATTAAGGTAAAAACAAAACAAAGCCAAACCCCAGAACATTTATAATTTTAGTTCAATTTAGTAGTACAACAGGATTATTTTCCAATGAGCCTTGCAAAACCACAACCTAATTCAAAATCAATTACTTTCAAAAAGTTATTTAAATTGTTGAAACTAATTATTTTAATTGGTCCACTGTGTAATGGACATGACTACTAAGGGAGGAGCTGTTTTCTTGTGTGACAAGCATAAATACTTAATCATCAACATTCATCCGAATATTTGTCTACAGTCACTGGTTGTACACTCTAAAGATGGTAAATGCACTTCTTCTTTGATAGACAATGCAGGCAATATAGCCAAGAAGAGATCTTTGCAATAAACAGTTGGTATTAATATAGCAGTACAGGGCTTTTCTGCACATATTCCAAATTTATTGTCCAGAAACTTGGAAGGACACATCATAATGTCCACATGATTACATCCCTCCCCCCCCAAACATTTGCAGCTGTTATATACAAACAGGAAGGTGGCCATGCATTTTTCAAGCCTCATGGAGTAAACACTTTTGCGAATTGCTTAGAAATGTGTCACAGTGGCCCAAATTAATGAAACCCTGTGAAGACCACCAGCAGACTGAAGTATTTGCAGAAGAGAACGAATACTGAGCTGAAGAGGTATACTTCAGAGTAAAGAATTACTCCAAATATTGAAGCTAGTAGCAATGGCACTTGGTTTTCGATACCTCCTTGCCTACAGCAGCTTTGGAATAGTATAGCAGAATACCCTACCATTAGCTACATTTAAATGGCCATTAAAAATATCTGAGAGATATTTGTTTATACTGTGTATATGATGTAATACAAGTATCAGGTAAAGTTACTACTTTGTAATAGCACTATTTTCAGCTGAGACTTGAGTGATTTTTAGGTGGAGAAGGGAGAAAACTATGACAAATCATCTTATTTTAAATTCCTCTACCCTGATTAAACAAATTAGTCGTATTTTAACATGGAATCATTATGAAATAACATTTAGATCAAATAAATGCAAGTGCTATCTTCAGATAGTGCATAGTTAATTTGTGGAAGTCACACCACAATAGCAACTGAGTTGAATACAATGGCTAAATAATTCTGTCTTTGTTAATGCATTGGTCAGCTACTTTTGGACTTCTTAATTATTTACATACTCCAAGAGAAAATGGAAAAATAATCATAGAATATTAGGGTTGGAAGGAACCTGAGGATGTCATCAGTCCAACACTCTGCTCAAAGCAGGACCAATCCCAACTAAATCATCCCAGCCAGGGTATAAAACCGAGTTTCTGGTTCAACAAGGAGAAATTTCCTCTGAGCATTAAGTAATAGTCACTGCCAAGTACAGGGTTAAATGAACCAACCACCTAGCAAATTATTCCTATATTCCTTTTAGCCTATTTACTTAGAAAATTCAGCACTTCTAAAGTTGTTGGATCTTTTAAAATCAATATATAGCCTTGCAAATTACCTTAAGGACTATTGCAAACGTCCTCGTGCATGGCTGTCACGATACAAGAGTCTGTTAATGCCATGCTAACAACTTCACAAAAAGTGTAATAAAAACATTGTTCACAGTTCTGCCACTGCTCTAGAGCAACACTAAGATCGTTTAAATGTAAGTTTCTCTAATAGCGCAACAAGAACTGAATGTAGATTTTTGAAATTTCAAATATGAGAATTTATATTATTGAAATCCTTAAATACAAAAACTGACATGGTCTAATGCCAAATGACAATACAATGATATTTTTGTATGCATTTCCTATATAGAACTCAGATATAATTAAATTGACAAATCAACAAAAAGTGGGAGCTACATTTTCTGCTATGGAGAACTGCAAAGTCTGTATTTTTTTTTCTCTTGTATAATTATGTTTATTTACTGTATGATCCAGATGGCAGAAAGGAAAAGGGACATATCAAGTAATAACATGAACCTAGTTTTTGGCAACATTTTTATTCACTTTCACAACAACTAAAAGGAAATTACGAGTAACTCAAACCTAAAGAAATATTCAGTGTAGGCTTATATTTGATTTTTTAGCTAAAACAAAGTACAATAATAATTTATCTTAATACATACTCAATTTGAGAACATCTCTGCAAGTGGATGGGCTTGTTTTAATGTTTTTTTTCTATCTACTACTCTGGCCTATAACTGATATTGTTGGTTAAAAATGCAGAAAGACACTACAGTTGTAACTACTGGAATGTTGGGTTTTTTTATTTTAAAAATCAGCTCTGAATTGGCTAACTGCACCCATGAATTATACACAAAACTAGCAGACACATTCCATTATTGCTATGCCATTTTCTCTCCACCTGCTAATTCCACCAACCTATCACATCTTGTTTTTAAGACGGTAAGAATTTTGGGACCCGGACTATTATTTACTACATATGTTTACCAGGCCAAGTGTATCAGTACCTTAATCAGGCTGAGGTGTCAATAATAAATTGCTTTTATCCATGTAATATAGGACTACTGATTTTCTTTTCAATTTTTTTGACTCAAGATTTTTTCCAAAGTCAAAAATAAAGCAAAGTTAACTATGTAAATTGACTTTTGAAAATAGTTATTTTTAGAAATTCTGTAATACTTAAGCAAAGGGTGCAACACACCATCAAGTCAACAATAATGTTACTATGCTAGAAGATTTTACGCAGATTTTTCTGCCTAAAGTGCCAATTGAAAACTGAGAAACTGCATTTTAAAAGTCTTTAAAATATTTCTTACTCCTAGGAATGATAAAAGTATATTATATTCAAATCTCCAATCTTTTATTCTTTATGAGAAAACACTTTGGGAAAACTATTGTTACAATTTTTTTTTTAAAATGCCTTTTTTTTTAGTCAAAGCATCACAAGGGTCAAGTACTTTTCCTTTCACTATTATCTTTTTTTAAAATTACAACTGTTTGGCTAGTGCAAATTTTTTAAATTGTAATGCTATAAAAATAGCTTTTTACAATGGAGGTGTTAATAGGCTGAAGGAATGACATTAGTAAGGCATATTGCATTTCAGTCCATTACATAATTGATATCAACCTCATATTTGCAACTAGCACTAGAAGCAGCTTTCCAAATATTATTTTTCTTGCAGTTATACTGCAGCAGCAATTGAAACAGCGTTTACCTGATGCTCAAAGCAGCATCACTCCTAGCCAACAGAGTAACTTGCACCATATACACAGGCTTGGAAAGATTAGATTTCTACTGGTAAATGTTAATTTCATTGTATTACACAAAAAAGTAATGAAAAATATGTTCTTCACTAATCATGAAAATTTACAAAAAGGCAAAACAAGAAAAAGGCTGCTTGAGAGTTAGATTTAGTATATTTTAAAATATATTGACAATTGAGTTTTAATTCTTATAAAGTTTTACCCTTTTTGAATTGCAGTCTACTGTAATTATATTAATCTGACAACCAATATTTTCCCACAAATGAAATTTTAAATTGATAATCACTAAAAAAATACTTAAACATAAACATCACTTGGAATTATTTTTTAAAAAAAATATTGAATTCTGCCAAGCCTACATATGTTCCAGCATCCCTACAACAACACTGAGGAAAAGCTTCCATTAGGACACCCTACATTCCAGCAGTACAGGTTAATGGATATTCCCTGAAAGGATTGTTAAAGTTAACAGTTTAAAATGTACTTTGTCGAAATGGATCTTCAATTAATCAGTCATATAACCAGGGAAAAGCTTGCCAATCCAAATAGATAAATAAATGAACAGTTCCTAGAATTTTAGGAAAATTCAACTGGGAGTTTTCTCTCTTTGAGAGAGGCACAATAAACTGTACACATTCTCCTAACCACTACATATTTTATATTTCAGTCAGAGTGGTATAGGCAAAAATCTCTCATCCCAATTTAAAATTTGTCTTTAATTTGTTTTCAATTACTATTATACATTTAATTCGGAAAACTTACGTTATTACAGTCTTAAAAAATGTGTTCATTCATAGAGGCAAAATTCACCTACATACTGAAGGCCAGCCTACGGCTTTCCATGCCACTTAAGCTTCCTATAGTTGTGCTGTGTTAGACAGCTGTAAAAAGGAAGAACTACGAATGCAGGCTTCTGTATTCTGTGCACCTTGAGGGAAAGAGAAACTAAGGCCTCAAACCCCCAGACATTGGTTGCAAACTATTTCTGTGGTGTATCATATGCAAAGGGACAGAGCAGGCCCACCAGCTAAAGAATTATCCACTATCCCAACTACATGTAGGGCCGCCACACAAAAAGAAAGTAATCAGAATTTGTTCAGCAAGAGTGAATGTCACTTATAATGCTTTGTTAAATTAAGCATCGATTTTTTTTTTTTCAGCATGCTGTGGCTACTGCAGACAAGTTTTAGCTCGCACGATTTCATATGATTTACAATGCTTTTTTCCAAACTCATAAGGAAGAAACTGCTTTCTGTACTTTGTAACTTAAAGCTAAGCACAATTTTTGATTTACAGAACAGCTAAATTAAAAAAATTAAATTAGTATCAATACTGTTCTCTCTCAATCATTTGGAACTATGTGCAGTTATCCACACACACACAAAAAAAAGTTAAACCATTAAGGTTATAAAGTCAAGCACGCAAAAGTGAGGAGACACCAGAATCCCTTCCATTAGTAGGGATCCATTGCTCTGGATTGAATTAAAAACCTCATCAGTATTTCTAGCCTACCCAGCAAAACAAAGGCAGAATTTAAAATAGGAATTTTTTTTAAACAAAACTGAAAGCTTATACTACATTTTCTGAACCCTCAAGCCTTTCCAATACAACTATCTCCAGAACCAAAGAGACAAAACTAACCCCAAGTTAAATTGGGGTTAAATCATTGTTGCATTTTAGCCTTATTTAAACTTTCCCTCTTGTTCTGACTTGAAGTCAAGACAAAGTTCCGTGCTATCAAACCTATTGAGGCTTCTAGAGAGTCTGTCCAGAATAGTGGATCAGGGGAATAAAACAAAAATACAGAACTCAGGGCAGGCCTACCCTTAAAAACGCTATATTGGCACAGCTGTATAAATGCAGGTACACTGTTGTAGCATTTTAAGGAATACTTGCCACACCAATGGGTCACAGGTGCCCCAACATGGTGGTAGCTATGTTGACAGGCAAAGTCTCCCACAAACGTAGCTCTGCCTACACCAGGGGTTAGTTCAGTACAGCTATGTCACTCAGAGGTAGAGGTGGTTTCATCACCCTAAGCAATGCCATTATACAGATATAGGTCTGCTGTAGTGTAGACCAGAGCTTAGTTTTACCTGTCTATACTTTTGGTTTCTACTCTGATTGATACTCTTCTCTAGTCAGAAGTCAAAGCACATGGAGATGGGGGGGAGGGTGATAAAGGAAGAACTGCAGACCACTTTTTCTGCTGTGTTGAAAATAAGGGAAATTGAATGAAGTGCAATAGTCACTGCTTGCTTAACATTCTCACTAAAATGTAGAGTCAAAAACAGCAAGACACTGCCATTTATTTTTTAAAGTAGCTTTGAGGGCTTTTAGTACTTCAGCAGAACATCCCTGGTCCCCAGGTTGCCTCATTAGTAAGCAATCGATTCATGAGTCAAAACAATTAAGTGAGAAATATTTGGATGCAAGCAAAGACCGAAGAATGAGGCATGGTGTTGTAACTTCTAAATAAGTTCCCTTCCAGAAGCTCTGGGGAAAAAAATTCTAAACAAGGTTTTATTGGGGTGGGGGGTGGGAGGATGGGGGAAAAAACCATTATGAGAGAATTCTTTTAGCCAAAACTCCATTTTTCTTAGAATCATTGTATAACTCAGAAGTCCAAGTTTACTAATGAAGCGAAGAATTTTAAAGATATCTAATCAATCGTATTCACTACATTTTGAAGTTTCTATTTGATTTTGGACATCCACATCCAAACCACAGAATAAGGAAGATGTGATAAGCAAAAACTAAGAGTATATCTAATATCTGAACTTTCCCCATTTTCCTAGCCACTTTAAATATCAGTAGGAAGGTGGGAAAAAGAACCACCAATTGAGGTTCATACCAGTTAATTTCCAAGAGGCCCTTGCTCAGACTTTTGGACATCTGTGTTGTTAGCAGAATTTATGAACTTTGGAAGACAGGGATGATCTAGACTCCTTGAAGGAAGAAGCAATTTTGTTGTGATTAGAGCCTTTCTTGGGTTAGACCCCTCTTGCCAGTTAAAAAGTGTCTCGGGTAAGGTCAAGAAGGGAAAACATTCTTCTCGTGAGATATAAACTCGCTGGCCTCTTGTTGATGTAGGAGACTTTATTTTATGTATTTATTACAGAAGGTTGTCATCTCTATCGAACACGTGATGTTACAGTCTTTCTCACAGCTGTTATAGTGACAATGGCATACTGAGGGTCTCTAGCACTCATGGGGCCAATCTAGCATTTGAGTCCTCCTACCCCTCCCCAACCTCATGCCTCCTTCCCACACAGGGCAGGTGTCCTGGCATTGCCCTCCAGCTGCCCCAGAAAGGGGGGGCGGTCTGTATCTGTGCAGTGGGAGGGGGCACCAGAGGCTGGCGGGAAATGCAGGCTTGGCTCCACTCCCCCCTCCCCTACCCACTGTGCAGTGCTCACTGCTCAGGCAGCTGAGCTTCACTGGGCCAGCTTTGTTCTGTATTTTTGCAGTGGAGGGGATGTTAGTATAGATGCTTCCTACTGACAGAAAAATGCTTGCCCTGCTTTTTTTGGTTTGTTTTCAGATGCAAAGTGATATTTGAAGATTCAGGAAATGCTTTCACCTCCCCCTCTCTCTTCCTTGCCGGCAGCAGTGGCCATTCCCATTGTATTTGCTAGGGAGGGGGAAGGACCATAGCAGCCCTCAGCCCTGCCCCTCCTCCCTGACTTCTTCAGGGCTAGAGGCAGCTTTTTCAGCCTCATCTGCAGCAGGAGACTTGGGGGGAACCTCTGCAAAAGCAGATTCCATCCAGCCCTTAGTGGCAATCCTCCCTTCCCCCCACCCCAATCTCCAGCAGTCCCCTGGCTTCCACCCTTCCTCACCTACTACATCGCAATACAAGGGAAAAACCCCCTCCCAGCCAGGTAGGTCAGGGAACTCGGAAGCCCTGGCTGGGACTGAACTGGAGTTCCCTATGTGCAACATAAGGAGGCTGGATGGGGGTTCATAGCCCCCCAGCCTTGACCTGCCCAACTCCTTCAGGGCTGGAGACAGCTTTTCAACCTCAGACCCATTAGCAAGAATCCTGGGGACAGCTCCCTATGCTCCCAGGCAGTCAGTTCCATCAGCACTTGTCTCCTGCCACCTCCTCTCCTCTTGCCTCTTCCTCCCCAAGAGGATACTCACACTCAGGTTAGCAGTGAAGGACTGTCATACTGTGCAGCCGCAGCAGCAGACCACTGGAGCAGGGTTTCATGAGGGCCCACCTGCCCACCACACCACTCAGAATGCCACTGTATAGTGAACCTCTTCCTCAACCAAGTGCAAGTCCCCCACCTAGGGTGACCAGAGATCCCAATTGTATATGTACATTCCCATTACTCAGGGCTTGGTCTTATGTAGGTGCCTAGTACCCTCCACCCCTTGTCCTGATTACGTGCTAATTGGTCACCCTGTCTATCTCAAGATCTTCTCTACACTGCAAAAGTGGTCATCACGGATAATCTGTATACTGCAGTAGATACAGCAGAATTGATAGTACCCAGAGTTTAACAACAAAACGTAGCTAAGGACAAGTTGTTCATTTCAGAAACAGTCATAAAAATCTACTGTTTCTGAAATTATGCTGAATATTGTTTGTAGTTAAAAATACATTTGGCGTAATTAGTTTTTTTAATGTATGTATATAATTTTGACAGATAAGCATGTTTATTTTTAAAGCTTTTTAAATTTCTATCTACTTAAAATTTTCACAGTTCCAGGAAATAGTGGATGGGCCAGACAGTAATTATGTAATGACAATATATGTTGAGTTAAAAGATTAAAGATTTATAACTGTTAAAATAGAAAACTGTTAACATTGCATATCTAAATATCCTTATACCAATCTCTCAAGTTTTCAAGAAGCATTTTTCTTATTTTGCCTATCTGTAAATTTCAATTGATGATAGAAATATTTGTTCATTAGTTTGAGTGTTTGGTGAAATAGACATTTATAAACATTTACTGATAAAAAGCTAATGCTTCCAAGCCTACTTGTAGTTAAGTTATGGTCAGTATCAGTACTACTGAATACATTGTCAGCAATGGGTACTTTTTGCAATGCAGAAAAGCCTCAAGAAACTAATCTGTCTAGGAACTCACAAAGAAGGAGTGTCTGTTGGAAGTCTGCCAGAAAACAGATCACCTATAGATTTCTGAGGGAGAATGTCCCCACCTCATTCAGTATATGAATGGTCCACATCATTCAACCTGGATTTTAAGATCACACCGTATTAGGCAAAACTTTGAGATGATGATATGCTGTATATCCTTTGAACTTGTAATTTACCTTCCATTGGAATCAGTGATAAAAAGGCAATTCCTCCAGAAACCTCTTTACCCCCCGCCCCCAATACAAGGAAATTTAGAAGTTACATATAGGAAGTGGAAACTTTCTGTCAAATACTAAATCAACAAATTAGCCTTGTGAGTTTGAAATACTGAATGCAGATCTGAACTGATATATGTCTTGTCTTTATTCCACACGAGATGAGTGTCTTCAAGGACTGCTAAACAGAACTGTCCTGGCATGATATGGGGAGGTGGGAAAGAGGAGGTGGAGAGTCTTCTGTAAATACTATACCAGACATTTTGTCCCAGAAAGAAGTGTGAACCAAATATGCGAAGTCATCACAGGTAAAGCTTGAGGCCCTTCTTTGTTGAGACTTCACTTCCCAGATAGCTTAACCCCATTTAAATAAAAAAAGTAAAGTTGCTTCTTGTTTGATTTAAAAATAAAATAACTCTGATGTACTGAAGCATTATACTTTCCCCCCGGATTTTAGAAATCCATGCACCCCAGATTAAAATTAGCATCTTTAAAGACTGTGATGGCCCCAATATTTGAATTTTTTAAACAAGGTAGCAAAAGTAACAACTTCTTAATCTATTGCTAAACCACTTGGCTAGTGAATAGCCTTAACTAAGGACCCTCCTTTTCTAGAGGGCTTAATTTGGTTTCAATCCCCTGCTACAGCTGTCTCCATAGGAGAAGATCTCAGATATTGGTCTTTTCCATAGAGTGAAAAAAGCAGAGTGAAAACGGTCCTTTTTCAATTCACCACATTCCTGAGAAATACATTATTGACATATTGACAGACCACCCTGTTTTATAGCTGAACTAGCAACCAGTGTCATGAACTCTTAGAATTTTATTGTGATATTTGGTCTTTATTCTAATACCTCAGAATCTAGTCGTAGGATTAGATGAAAATCTTCATTTTCACTCAACAGGAAAAAGTTTCAACCCCCTCAGAGAAAAGCTTCAATTAAAACCAAAACAAAAATAAACCCATGACCACACCAGCTCAAAACCAGAAGAAAAATAAAAAAAGATTGCAACATTAATTTTTTAATCTAATTTTTTAAGCCAATCGCATGATTTTTTGAGGATTTGACTCATGATTAAATGCTTGGGGTAAGTGTTACTGAGCATAATCAAACAGACACTGAGAAAGGGACAGAATAAACTAATCCACACTAAGCATACAGGGAGGAGCCTTAGGAGGAAGAAATATTTTTTGTTTTTCTACAGCAAGTCATGTCAATAAACTAATTCAGGGCTGCGCTGCAGGAACTGCTCATTTCCTCCCACCCTTGTCATTTTTCCCTTTTCAACAGGAGAGCTAAGCAAGGGAAAAGACTAAGATGTTCCCTGCTCACAAACTCTAAAATTTCTGTCCTAAAAATCATCTCTCTTAGGAATACTGAAATAGGTTAGAAATGACTATAACAGTAGTGAAGGGTTAAAGAGAATTTGCTAAACTACTGCCTTTAAATCTGCTTTGAACCTAAAAACATGGATGCAACGAGAGGGCGAGAGTCTTGGCCCCTACACAAGCACATTAAACAGGAAGTTCCTCCCCCTCTCCATCCTGGCAGCCTGGATTGCAGCCAGGGAGAGAGCAGTCAATTCAGAAATGAAAGCACATGGAATGCATATCAGTGTGTGAAAGTATGTGTGAGGGAATGGTGACAGGGAACCTGGATGCTGATTGTCTTCATGGAGCCTAAAGAGGCAGCTAAGCTTTCCTTACAAGATCTGTAGTTTGATACTAGTTATACAGAGAGTAAGGGAAAAGCCAGGAAGCAAACTGACAGTAATAGTTTATAAACTACTCTCCTGCCATCCTCATAGTAATATTGTTTGCTGGAAAATGGAGGACTGATTCACAATGGAGGCATGAAGTGATCATGAAAGAAAAGCAGATCTATGCTAAAACCACTTTGCTAGACTCCCATTCACTTTACAACAAAGCAAGAAGAAACTGTGTTAGGCTCCAGGAAGATGTGCACAAGCATAGGGAAGCAAACTAGGCAAGATTTCTGCCCTCTATACACAATACTCCTTTCCAAATAATTGCTGCTGGGCTGCTCAGTTATTGATAAATGCTAGTCATCTATTGCTTTTTTAAAAAGAAAATGACACTGTAATATCAACTTCGCAAATTCACCTTTGCCCGAAGAGGCACGCCCTTAAGAACAGAAAAACCACCACTAGAGGTTTTCAATAGTGTTTTAAGTCTTGTAAAACAACTAACTGGCAGTTAGAAAGGAGTTTCTCTTTCAGAGAAGTACTAGTTTGTTTGGTTTTTTTTTAAAAATGTGTGTTCCTATGATCACAAGGACTCTAAATTCACTTGGGGATGTGTGACTGATCAACTTATTTATATATAAACCTTCTACAGTTATCCTTAGATTTACAGCTTAAAATATTGTACAAGGTCAAATCCAAGTAAATATGGTATAACAGAAGCTGCTTGGTAAATAAGAAATTCAATGTCATATCTATCAGAATTTGGAATTTAAAGGGTGAGGGGCTTTCTTCAAATATTCAAAAACTGAAATATAAACTTCAGAAGTCTCAGACTGAAGTAGGAGAGTATGTCAAAAGTTACCAAATGACTCCACATATCACAAGCTTTGAAAAGAAGTTTAGATGCAGAACCGCAACACATTGCCCAGAAAATAGTCTAATGTGGCACTGAAATAGTTAAGTTTCCTACTAGACCAGGGGTGGGCAAAATACAGCCCAGGAGCTGGATCCGGCCCACCTGAGGCCCCTGTCCAGCCCACCACCCCTGGCCTGCTCTCTCCCACGCCCCTCCGCTTCCCCAGCCAGCGCTGCACCACTCTAGGGCTGGAGCTGGTGTTGTACTGCCCCCCTTCTGCTCCTCCAACTGGCTCTGCTGAGCTCCCAGGCTGGAGCCAGTGCTGCCCCCCAGCCGGCACTCTACTACGCCAGGTCTGCGGCTGGCACTGCTGCTGCTCTGCCCCTTCTGCTCCCCCTGGCTGGTACTGCGCTGGGGCGGGGGCCAGCACTGCGCTGCCCCATTCCAGCAAGCATGTCCCCCGTCCCTCCCACAAGGCCAGCTTTCCCTCGTCCCTGCCCTTCTTCCTCCCCCCCAACTGGCTCCCTCCCCCACCAGCACCAGACCAGCTCTTCACCACCACCACTGGCCCCCCACTCAATTTTTCTGCCCACCCCTGTACTAGACATTTATCCTGTTAGTGTTGGCAGCCTATTGAATATATTTTAACAAGTTTGTTATGTAAAGTTTCACTACAAAGACTCGATGCAAGTTTAAAGAAATGTTTTACATTTTAAGTGAAGTAATCAGTTTATTTAATTTCTAGTTCTCTATGTTCAACTGTTAGTCATCACATAGTTCCTGTGTGCTCTCACTACTAATCTGGTCACAAACAAAAAATATGGAAGTCTACTATGGTAAACTGTACACAACAGAAGATCAGACTGGCCCCACAAATTTTACAAGTCTAAAGCCATGTGTCTATGTAAACAGTTGCATTGGCTTAACTAGATAATTTTTAAATTGGTGCAGTTAAGCAAGTGCAGACCCTCTAAATAGGTCCATTTTGCATTGGTTTACACTGGTTTATCTTCAGTTAGTAAATTATTAAATTAAGAAATGGCCTGCAATATCTGAGTATGAGCCTTGGGAACATGGTAATTTAGGAAGAAACACAGGGGACAGGGAGTTAACCTTACCTCTGCAACAATGTGTAGAAGTGCATTCTGTCTTGCACTGCTTAGGTAAGTGGCAAATTTCTTACCTCAGCCTCCCATTCCATTTGTCTATTTCATTCACCTGTTATGTCAGATGGGACAGGTAGGTTGTGAATTCTCTGGGAAAGGGACCTATGTTTATTGACTTTGTTACTTACCCATGGTCTAACAAAAATAGGCACTGAACCTTCATGGGGGTTCCTAGGTGCTATGACAATACAAATAAAAATAAACTATGGTTAAACTAGTTCAATTGTGTCTACATAAGCTGTTTACACCATTTACCTAGTTTTTAAATCTATTTACTTAAGACAGTTCAACATTTCTCCTATAGACAATGTTGAAGTTAAGACAAAATGCAATAGTAGGTTTAAAGTAGAATAGGAAGGAGCAGGGAAGGAAGAATGAGGGAGCTGTTTGGACAATATAAAATACTCTTAAGTAGTAGGTAACTAAATGTCTTTCCTTTTTCCAACAGAAATCTCAGACCCTCTTACTATACCATTCAATGGTTGGTTGTTTTGTTCTCTCAGCACATTTAACAAACACATCCTGGCAATAAACCTAGTGATCGCTGACACATTTATTCTGTCTACAACAATAAATTCTACTATCATCACTAAGTTCTGTGGACTAATCACAGTGCTTTCTTGTAACTACAGAATGTCACAACAGAATGTCAGAGACATGCCTCAGAAATTAGTTCTTCTGTACTTAGTAATAACATTTTTTTTCCTGAGATGCTGTTAGAAAAAGTCCCATATTCTGTGATTGCTTTAGAACTAGTGAAGTAAACCACATGTAAGTCATAATAACACTGTGTCACAGCTAACTGTACTATCTGCTGCATAATACCTCCCAATCACTAAAGAGGTGAAATGTCTGATTGTACCCAACTAAAGCGAAATGTGATATATTCAAGTTGTGAATATGCATAATATTTCTTCCAAACGTTAACACAATATATGCAGGATTTTTTTTATTTTATGCCTATCACTTGACATGGCACACATGAACATGTAAAACAGCAGTGTTGTAAGTTATGTGAAGATGTTTATGGTCTAATTTTCACAGCTGTCTAATATGGGCAATGCAAAAATAAAGAACTACTTGTTACATTAAATATCATTTTCAAAATGAACTTCAACAAAAGTCAATTATTTTGCCAACATACGAAGTTACTAGAACAAAATAAATATACTATATCATATTATTACTTTTATTTTTATTTTTAGGTACATCTGCAGAAAACGAAGCAGTAAAAGAATACTATGCTTTAAATAAAAAAAGCCACACAAACTATGTGAAATTTCCAATGTGCAATCAGAAAACTGGGGTTAATTCTCTTCTATAAAATACATTTTCCCTGAAAAAATATAAACAAAAAACCTTCTGTAAACTTAAAGTGTACCAGTTTGATTAAAGTACATAACTTCTAATGCAAGGAGGAACAAACAACTTCTTATCTTTTCATTTTCTGTTAAATTTTGAAGCTCTTTAGGGTCAGAGGTAATGCTGTCACCTGGCTCACTTTACTTTTGATTGGAAGATACCTAACATATTGTTCATACCACCTACATGTACCTTAAAAAAATAAATATAACAGCATATTTCAAGGGTGAGATGGCACTTACAATTTTATCAAAGTGAAACAGTATTAACTGAACTTTTAAGGTAAAAATTTAGTTTCTTTTGTTTCCTAATTAAAAATGAGTTAAAAATTGAGTGTTAAGTTCCAATATTTTAATTTTCAAAAAGTATCACAAAAGTAAATGTCTTTCCAAGACAAAAGGTGTGCCATTTATTTACCTCTTCAATAAGTCAAGAAAAGTTTATTCTTTCTTCCCTTCCCAAATCTTGTACAATGATTAATAAAAGTAGTGACAGCCATCAGCAGAATAAAAGCTAGCTATAAAATATTATTACTTTAAAGCCACACCTGTCCCTTCAAGCAGTTAAATTTTATTTTTAAATTATATATCACATGTGCATTTGGACTGTAATTTAAAGTTCGCAAGACAGTGGAACGTTTGATCTACCATATGCTATACATTTATTTATTTCAGCTGCAGTAAGATATTGTATATATTTTATAACAAAAGAGTTAGCTTCTGAAAATCAGTGTTCCTACAAGAACAAATATATAAGATTTCTAACTTAAAACATTCATTGATGATAGAAATACTAGTTTATGTAGAAACATGTCCCACACTCGAAAAGTTTTAAAATCCATTTCACTCTTCCAGTTCTCCACCTCTCAGCACCTTTCCTCCAGACAGGATGGGCGTGCTGGTTGCTAAATCATGTCTCCCAATTTCCTTATGCTTTTGGTGTGACTGTAGCAAAATATCCCTGCACAGACAAGTTAGTAAACTCAATCCATCCTGAGACAAATGTGTCAGCTATAAAATAGCTGCATGTATCATTACAGTCACACAGAATTGCTCTTATTTTGAACATGTTTTTCACTTTTCTCCTATTTGTATTGCTTATTGATCAACCAAAAGAGCTGCTGATTACCAGCTTCCTGTACTTGTGCTTGGGAAAACCAGCAGTAGAGGATTTTAGGGCAAGATCTCTTTATTTAAGATTGCATACCAGTACCCAATCTGAAATTTCTAGTTATGTCAAAAGCATACCTTATTTTTAAATTTTATTCAACATACATAATCAGTGACTGGGAATCACCTCACAGCGTTGTGGACAAAGGAAGTCCAGTATAAAAATCATAGTGAAGAATATAATGCTGTTCCTTAGTTTAAAAAATACTGATGAACAGATTCATAACAGTTCAATTTTATATGCTAATTATGTGGCTCTATCAACAAAACTGTCCTTAACAATGTTTGTCATAACAGTAGTATGCATGAAAATCCTTGGACTTGCTTAGTAGCTACTAAAATTTCTTTAGCTAAACACTGTGTAATTATTTTCTTTGATCTGAGAGAGAAAAATAAGCCACAGACAGAAAATAACCACCTCTAGATCCTGCTCAGACATGCACTATATTCTGTTATGTTATCTACAACTGGACTATTGTTACCTAAAAGTTTTCTAAATCCCTTTTTCCCTCCCCCATCACTCCTTACAAATACCAACTTAAATGGCTATGACAGTTTGAATAGCAGAATGAAAAGTGCCCTGGCGCTAAGAAATGTAAATCGAAGGGAAAGATGTGGTAGCGATTGTTGTCTCCTGCTGCGTTTCTGTGTTGTTTCAGATAGTAATTGACACGCCCTGTAATTTAACAGTACCAGACAGTTCTATCTGTCCCATCTCTGGCAAAACACTGCCTCTCTGTTCCTTTTCATTACGCATTATGAGGGTATAAACGCAGCTCAGTATGACAAAAAGCGATAGTCCATGTTAAACAAGAAGGATCCATACACAAAAGTACTCTCTAGATTACATCTCCGTTCCCAAGTAGTAACAAAAATAGATGGCAAAATGTGTGTTGCGGCAACACCAACATTTTTCTTCTCCTCCCGCCCGCCCCCGCCGCTACCATGGCCAGGATTCTGCAGCTTGGCTCAGGAATGTACACCAATGTAAATACCAATTGCACAAACGTTTCGACAAAAACTTGGCGCAGGAATCAAAGGCCCTTGGTAACGGGAAGGAAATGAATACCCAGCCTTGCGGTGAGGGGCAAACAACCCTCTGACTGACCTCACCGCGGAGAAACGCAGCGAGGCTCTAACCTGAACCTGTGCAGTGCCTCGCCCGAGGCTCCTGCCCTTTGCAGCCGGAGAGGCTCGCTAGCTCCCGCTCAGATGCTCCGGTGACCTTTGACTAGCGGAGGAGAGCGAGCTGTTGCAGCGGCTTGTGTGCGCGCTTCCCCTGGCGCATTCCTCGCATTCCAGCACAATCTAAGGCCGCGCGTGTCCCGCTCGCCCCTTCCCCGCCGGCCTCACACACCTGCCTGCTCCCCGCCCGCTCCGCAGCGCCAACGCCGCACTGTCTCCGCTCCTAGAGCGAGCAGGCAAAGGCAGGCAGTCCCCCCCACCCCACCCCAGCCCACGGGGCCGGGGTCCGCAAAGGGGCAGTTCCGTGGCCTGCCACCTGGGGGCCCAGCGCGCCAAGGGTGAGGGAAGGTGGCCGCGTTCATTCAGCCTAGGCAAAGCAAAGGCAATTTTACAGGCAAAGGGAAGGCAGAAGGGAAACACGGGCTTCGGAGGCCGGGGGAGAAGGAGGCGAGGGAGATTAAGAATGGAGAGGGCGTTAGGGACAGCCGGGAGAGGGGCAGAGTTGGGGGGAAAGTCAGGTCAAGGGTGGGGTGGGCAGGTTTGGGGTCCATCAAGGAAAAAACAGGCTAGGGGATGGGGAAGAGAGGGGAAAGGATCTGGGGAGCTATGGGGAAAGGCAGGCCAAGTTGAGGGGCGAGACCCAGAGCCAGGCCAAGGGGGGAGAGGCGGGGGGGGGCTG